>CAKKXW010000304.1:0-31447 GCA_920937365.1 Sphaerophoria rueppellii | reverse complement strand
TAAAACTCCATAGGTACTCCTAGCAGTGTTCCAACTTTCTTAAAACCCTCTTCTCAAAGTTGATCTCCGTGGCGACAATGATCTCCTCAATCGACTATAATTTCTGTTCGCAAGTGACTTTTCAAGTTTGGAAACAAAAAAAAATCACAAGAAGTCGCATCTGGAAAATAAGATAGGGCAGCAGTTCGTTGTAGGTTAGGTAACGTAAGGTTAAAGTGGCTGTCATGGATGGTAAAAGACAAACTTAGGCCAGTTGATGGCCCCTTGTGATAACACATGAATCTAAATAGGCTTTCTTCGAAAGCTCATTGAAACCAATTTGAGTTCCTTACGAAACGTAGAAAATTAATTGATTAATCATTTAAAAGTATTCTCCTAAGTGAATCATACGTTTATGAGCCAGAGCAGGACAGATGCAGACGAGGTGAAGGACTATTTCCAGCTCCATCCACATCTGTCGTTGTACAACCCGTAAAGTTGGCTGTTATATCTTCTTCGCCATTCCCCTTCAATGCACACGGGGCCAAAGATGACATGAAGAACTTTCCTCTCGAAACAGCCTAAGGGACGTTCATCCGATTTTGTCAGGGTCCATATGCTTCTGCACAATACAGCAGAACTGGGATGATGAGGGTGTTGTACAGTTTTACCTTAGTTGCTCGAGAGAGGGCTTTTCCACTCAATTGCTTTCTTAGCCCAAAGAAACAGCGATTAGCAAGAGTTATTCTTCGTCTGATCTCGGCGCTGGTGTTATTGCCCGTGTTTATAGCGGAGCCTAGGTAGACAAACTCCTCTACTACCTCGAAGTTATATGCGTCTATTGTGACGTTCTGCCCGAGCCGTCGGTGTTGGGTGTCTTCCTCGAAGACAGCATATACTTCGTTTTTCCCTCATTTACCGCTAAACCCATTTTTGCCGCTTCTGTCTCAATTCTCACAAAGGCGCCATTGACATCACGCTGTGTTCTTCCCATTATATCAATATCATCGGCGTACGCGAGAAGTTGAACAGATTTTTGGAAGATAGTGCCTCTGGTGTTGACGTTGGAGTTCTGCACTATCTTCTCAAGAACGATGTTAAAGAAATCGCATGACAGTGCATCGCCTTGTCTGAATCCTTTTTTGACGTCGAAAGATTCCGTGAGCTCGTTGCCAACCTTGATGGAGCAGCGTGAGTTCTCCATCGTCATTTTGCACAAGCGAACGAGCTTGGCAGGGACGCCAAAACTAGACATAGCTTTGTACAGTTCGTCTCTGTAGATGCTGTCATACGCGGCCTTAAAATCGATGAAAAGGTGGTGGGTATCGATTTGGAGTTCATAGGTCTTTTCCAGGATCTGCCGCAACGTGAAAATTTGGTCGATGGTTGACTTTCCTGGCCTGAAGCCACATTGATAAGGACCAATCAGATTGTTGACGAAAGGCTTCAGACGTTCACATATTACGGCAGAGAGGATCTTGTAGGCGATGTTTAGTAGACTTATTCCTCTATAGTTGGCGCAGTTTAGAGGATCTCCCTTTTTCAGGATCGGGCAAACAATGCTGAGGTTCCATTCATCGGGCATGCATTCCTCTGACCATATCTTACAGATGATTTGGTGCATGCTCCTATCTAGCTCGTCGCCTGCTGCTTTGAACAACTCAGCAGCTAGTCCATCTGCTCCAGCGGCTTTGTTGGATTTCAGCCGTGATATTGCGGTTTTCACTTCTTCTAGGTCGGGTTCACGGAATTGTTGGCTATCATCGTGTCCGATGAAAGGCTCCTGTCTGACGGCGGTATTTTGTTCGTCGTCGCCGTTATACAATCTACAGAAGTGGTCTTTCCAAATCCCCAGCATTGACTGCGATTCTACTATGATGTTCCCTTGTTTATCTCTGCAGGCATCAGTTCTTGCTCGATGACCTTGAGCCAGCTGTTTAACCTTTCGGTAAAACCTCCGAACTTCATTCCTGCTGTTGGCTCTCTCAACATCCTCGATCTGACGCTTCTCATGCTCTCTCTTTTTCTCCTGAGAAGCCGGCGTTCCTCTCTCCTCTTTTGCTCGTAGAGCTCACGAGCAGCTCTTGTCCTTCTATGCAGCGCCGCTTTGTATGCCTCCTGCTTGGCTGCATGGGCCTGCCTGCATTCTTCATCAAACCAGGGGTTTCGTTTTGGTGGCTGTGTGAAACCCAGCACATTAGAGGCGGCATCTCTAACTGCTTTCTGGCAATGTTGCCACTGGTCTTCGATACTTGATGTTGGCGGCATAGGACTCCTTAAGAGGTTACTTGACACTCGATCAGAGAATGATCTGGCGATCTCTTGCGATTGTAGCCGTCCGACGTCGAATTTTCTTGCAGCATTTCCTTGTTTTGGCCGTTGTCGGGATATTCGTAGCACTACCTTGGCTACGACGAGGTAGTGGTCCGAGTCGATGTTAGCTCCTCGGAAAGTTCGAACATCTAAAATGCTGGACAAGTGCCTTCCGTCGATCGCAATGTGATCAATCTGGTTGACGGTTGATTGATCAGGAGATCTCCATGTACCTTTATGGATGTTGAGATGAGGGAACCAGGTGCTTGCTACCACAACATTTCGCCCCGCAGCAAAATCGATCAGCCTGAATCCGTTATCGGATGTGGTGTCGTGCAGGCTGTGCTTTCCGACTGTTCCACCAAAGATGTCCTCTTTTCCCAGCTTTGCGTTAAAATCGCCGAGGACAATTTTAATGTCATAACTAGGACATTGCTCGTATGTTTTGTCGAGGAGCTCGTAGAACTCGTCTTTGGTGTCGTCCTTTTTCTCTTCTGTGGGGCATGCGCACATATTAGTCTAATGTTGCCGAATTTAAGCCTTGATTCGGATTGTCGTGATGCGTTCGCTCACGCATTTGAAGCTCAAGACTTTTTGCCTGAGTCTGCTTCCCACGACGAATCCGCATCCAAAGAGTCGCTGTTGTTGCTCTCGGTAACAATTACCATAGTAGATGTCGCAGTTTCTCATCCTCCTTTTGCCCGGTCCATCCCATCGCATTTCCTGGATAGCGGTAATATCTGCTTTGTAGCATTTGAGGGTCTCCGCTAACTGTTCGGCAGCACGCGGTCTATTAAGGGACCTAACATTCCACGTGCATATCCGAAATTCGTTGTCCTTTATACATTTGCTTGGGTCGTCATCAGTGTATCCGTCCGTTTCCGAGGCCTGTTGTTGCTTCGCAACTAGATTTTTTTCTACGTGGTCGGGAAGTCACCCCAACGCACAACCCCCAACCTGGAGTACCAGGCACTTGATGTGACTCCAAGTGCAAGAGCCGGAAAAACTGCTCCTTTTACGGCCTAGGCTTCAAATAAGTCGAAGTAGCCCGTAAAGGTGTTCACCAAATAGTTCGGCCTAGCTGGAACTGGAGACGCCACCGTTGATTTCCTCGTCCCTCGATGGGAGTGCCTTGGTGGGAACATCCTTCTGCTTCTGCAGATATCATTAGAAAGTACGCCAAGTCGCGCAGTGTGTCTTCCTATTAAACAGTGTCCAGTAATGACACCAATTAACGAGCTTATACAAATTGATCCGTTTTTACTTAGGCATGTTGAGCGTTGGACTTTACTAAGCTTATCGCAGTTCATTTTTACGTCCAAGGCAGTCCACCATACTGTCACCAAATCGGTTTTGTGTGGGTTAACGCTTAAAACACACCGGTTGGCCCAAACCCCAAAGTGGTAGCTTATTTAGAGCGTTTTGTAAGAGTTCTTTTGAGGTATTAAGATGCTTCCCTGAAACAGCTATAGCAACGTCATCAGCAAAGGCTATCACTCTGAAACCCTCCCTATCCAGACAGGTAAGAATTTCGTTCACTGTACCAGATTCCAGAGTAGAGGGGATAGAACACCGCCTTGCGGCGTACCTCTGCTGACAGATCATCTAGTGGAACAGGCGCCTAGTTCTGAGTTAATTATTCTGCTAGTTAGCATTGTATGAATTAACTCAGCAAGCGAACTCTCCACATTCAGGGCTGACAGTGCAGATATGATAGCAGACGTGTCCACGTTGTTGAAAGCTGCCTTCTATATGCCTTAGAATAGGCATGTTGTAGACATAGACATGAGTCTTGTGTCAATGTTTGCTCTGAGGAGTATATCTACCATTCATTCTAATGTCTTAAGAAGAAACGATGATAGACCTATGGGTCTGTGATCTTTAGGATTAATTTGCAAGCATTTTCCCGCCTTGGGTATGAAAACAACTTTCACTTCATTCTATACTGAGAGAATATGGACCAGATGTAGGCAGCTATTGAACATCACCTCAAGGATTGGAGTGATTATATCTGAGACTTCTTGGAATAATGCCGTCTTGTCCTGCTGATTGTACGGTTTGAAGCTGTTGATCACCCATCCCTTGTGATTAGACGTTGAAAAAATGATGTAGTAGTGATTGAGTGTTACTGGTTACATTTTGAGAACTACCGGGAAAGTGAGTATCTAGTAGCCAGTTAAGAGATTCTTTCACCTGAGGTTTTCCAGGAGCCATAGCCCCTTTTCAGATAGCTGGGCATCACTCGATTTGTTGAAAGAAGTTTTCGTAGCTTACAGGCTTCAGAGGTTTAAACTATTCTATCACAAAAGGATCGCCAGGACGATCGTCGAGGAGATCTTCTTAGTTACGTTTTGTATTCCTGCATATTTAGCTCTGTGAAAGAGTTTTCTACATTCTTTTCTGAGCAAATCGAGACCCGATGTCGACCAATGTGGTTTCTTTTTTCCCCTTTCATATACAGGTGGATAGGCAATCTCTTATGATCTGTTCATAGCTTAGGTTAAGTCCTTGACTTTGTTGTTAATTTCACTAGCATGAAGAGAGGGACTTAGGAGTCCTAGGTCGTAGTAAAATTCCATCAATTTGACCATTATGATATTGGAGGTGTGAGTTCTCATGATAGAAGACTTTTTTCTTCGCCAAATGGCGCCGTTTTTTCTGCAGTTCGGCGTTGAGTCGCTTCAATAATTCAGCATAATACAGTCCTGTTACCTGTCTAAGCAGTCGATATGGACCACAAGCTTGTGATTCCCAGAAAACGATGGCCATCTCCTTTCTGGCCGATGAAACCGTGTCGTCGATCGCCTTGCTTGACGAAGATCGCTACCTGAAGTCCACTATTTCGACTGTTCCTTGGTCTTTTGTAGGTACTAATTCATCCGTGTTTCGCCCAACTGCCACGAAAAATACAGAAACTCCTTCCATTTGCGATATGTCAATATGAGATGTCGTCAGTTTTTGCCACATTATCCCCAGCGGAAGCCGTTTTTGTGGCACCTGGATGTGGTTCATCAAAAACTGACGTGCGACCTCAATGTGACGATGGTTTGCTCCTCTTGTACTGCTCTTGGAGAGCAATTTTCTTCATATTTTGAAAACAAATCTCCCCTTTATCATACCCTCCATTCAAAAATCCATTAATGACTGAAAATCATTTAACTTTTTTGTCTAGACGCTGCGCTGGTGATGTCTAATAGCCAAACGAAAAAAACTGCGACATTTTCAAAGCCAAAACTTGATTGCTTTGTTGGAATAGTCTTAAAATGCATAAGGCTCTTGACTTTTCAACAAGAAAATAACCTAGCACGTCTTCAATTTTTGGTAACAGATACGCCCTCTAACATTGATGTCTTGTACGTTCCTTGTGGCTAAGCCAAAAATGTCAATATGCCATCTAAGAACGTGCTTAAAAAAACCATCAGACTTCTTACAAATGAAACAAAACTACAACTTCCTTGCAAAACTAACTGCCAAAAACCCAAACTTACTTAAGATTCCATGCCAATGTCTTCATTTTCTACTCGTTTTTATTCGAGTATCGCTAACGTCTTTGTCGGCGTCATCTTAGTCCGTAGTTTGACTGCAAAAAATAACCAAAAAAATAAACCTCTGGTGCGTTAAATTTAGCCATCTCTACCGCCCAGTTTGTGTCTGACTTCATGGCGTCACTATGGTGGTGTGCCATTACTCCCAAAATATCAAACAACCAGAACTCATATCTCAAAGTATAACTTTAAGTGTAAAAATATTTTACTGGCAAAATTCCCAGAAACTTTATACTCTACTTGGGAGACCGACACCAATGCTAGCCAACCCACACACACACAAACACACAACCGAAAACCAGTCAATGGACGAAAAGTTTGTCACATCCTGTTTGTCTGTTTGTTTCCCTTCCGCAAGGATATCCCGCGTTAAGTCTCTCCAGTTCGGAGTGTGATCAAAATCTCGAGACGAATGTTAAAAGTGTAAATTTTCAAAAAAAGAAAACAACTAAAATTGTAAAAATACGGTACAATGCACAAAATGCATCAGACCGTTTATTTTCTCCTGCACCTCGTATAAAGTCGTAAGCATCGACCGATGACATCGGCATGACGACGACGATGACGACAAACAGAGGCGACGCACGGCGACGACTCGACTACAAGGACAATAACAAATAATGATGTTGTCGTAGAATAAAATCGACGTCAGAGTTTACTTGGTAGAAAAATTGTTGGGATGTTTTGTTTGAGATGAGAGTAAATGTTGGAACGGTTATGACAATAACTTCAGAGAGAATATTCTTCTTTTGTTTGATATTTGACTTGGAGACGGAGATTGACATCGGGCAAATAGTTTGAGTGGATTTTAACTTGAATTACATTTTTTTATGATTATTCTGTTTTTATGTATTTGGAATAAAATGAAAATGAAAAGAAGGTGGGTTTTAATATTTTTATGGGCACTGTGGCGTATACGTATTTTTTTAAACCTTATTCTTTCGAATACGTCTGAAGTGCGAGCTCGACAGTTTGTCGATTAAAATATTTTTCTTGTTTTGCCTTTGACTTTTAATGAATCAAAAATATACATCTGATTGACCCGTTGCAGACATATTTATAGGAGTCTCAATCCGTCATGAGAGAAAGTGCATCTCAGTTTGAATTTTCGTAGCAGTTATCGTAGCAGTTATGACTTGTAGATCCACAGAATTCTTCAAACTTACTCGAGAAATCGTTGATGAAGGAAACTCTTGGTGATATGGGCTCTAAGGACGGTGAAAAGGCCCGGCGTTGTCTAATATTGTTGAATTGTTTGCTCTTTCACTGATTTGCCTCGCTTCAGGGCAGTTAAAGACAGTTCAGATTCATTTTTCGTCTAAAATTTTTCCAATGAACTCCACCCTCACACTTCCTTTCTTCCAATCTTTTGTTAAGTGTATCCTTCTCGACCACTTGACCAGCTGGGTCCAAGACTACCACGATTAGTAGCACACTGCAATGTGTGTCCATACGTAAGGGTCTATTTGTCAGCGTTCAGGTGCGTCCTTATTGATGAATTTGTAGTCGAAGGTTTAAGCGGGAGGAAAAATAAGACCTCGTGTATTTGACGGCTAAACGTAAAGTCACATAATTCATTTTATTTTCATATAATCTGTCAATTCATTTTCGTGTTCTCTTACTTATTAACATTGTGGTAACATTATATGTAAATGAAGTACAGTGATTAAATTGTTTACATTTGGAGTTCATTGAATTCATTAAATTGATACAGTATTTGAAAATATACGTATAAAATAGTCTTGCCCACTTATTAAGGTTGATGTTGATACTGGACAACTGGTCGTCGAATTCTATTGATGCACTTTCTGAAGGTCTTGATCCGCCGATCGGATCGTCCAATTGTTCAGATGGTTTGCTGGGTTCTATTGTCGAGTTTGTTGGAACTGCAGCTGAATCCCGCCTTGCTGTTTTGACAGATCAATTTATTCCATAACCTCTGGTTTGTCTTCGGGTATTCCTGATGAATGTTTTAATGGTGACTTATCATTTTCTGCAATATCTGTATTTCTTGCAATTCTTGCCTGCTCATCTATAGGAAGAAATTCAGAAGAATAGGAAAGAATTCAGAAAATTCGTTTTCAACGTTAGTGCGTCTTATTTGATCTAAATGCCTTCGATATAGGGTACCCTCAACGTTTACGATATAATGTAAATAGCCATCCCTTCTCTCGATCTTACCAAACTTCCATTTACAGTCTTTATTTTGATAATATCTAGCTTGGACCCGATCCCCTACACTAAAACTTCTCTTGTAACCATCCAAATCAACTTGTTGTGTTTGGTCAGTGTTATGTTCTCGCATGATGTCCAGTCTTGTACGAAAATTATATGTAAGCATCATCTCTGCTGGGCTTTTGCCGGTTGTGGAACTTATAGTCTTTCGGTACTGCGATAAAAATCTATGCAGCTTTGTGTGCAGGTCTCCCGCGTCATTTACAGCGGAGCGTAAGCCGTTTTTTAATGTCTGCACGAAACGCTCTGCTTGCCCGTTTGTAGAAGGGGGTGCAGGCGATGTTAATTTGTGTCTTATTTTATTGCTGTCGAGGAATTGCTGGAATTCTCTTGACGTGAAATTGCTCCCGTTATCTGAAACAATTGTTTGTGGAATACCAAATCTAGAGAAAAGCTCTCTCAGCGCTCGAATAGTATTAAAACTAGTAATTCGATTCATGGGAATTACTTCAAGCCATTGTGTTTTCGCGTCGACAACTACGAAAAAGTAGTGTTGCATAAAAGGGCCGGCAAAATCAATGTGCAATCGTTGCCAAGGGTTTGTAGGTATTTCCCAGGGTGATTTGGGATCTTTATTGGCTCTTTTGCTACGCTTGCGCAATTCCTGCAACTATTTGCAATTTCTTCGATGTCTCTATCGATCTCGGGCCAATAGCAATAGCTCCTTGCCAAGGACTTCATTTTGGTTATCCCTATGTGAGCTGAATGTAGCTCCGGTAGAACGCGAATTCGTAAAGACTGTGGAATTACTAGTCGAATTCCGCGATAAATGCATTTGTTATGCAGCATCAGTTCGTTTTCAATATTTTGGTATGGTGTGTTTTTCAAACTTTCACCTGTTGGTGATGGGTAATATTTCCTCCCAAATTTGATGAACTTCATAGCTTTCCATTTCCGTTTTTGCTAAAGGATTTCTAGAAAAGAAGTCCACGTTGACGTGCTCTTTTGAGCTTTTATACTTTATTGTATAATCAAAGCCACTCAAAAACTGAGCATAATGTAGTAGTCTCTGCGCTGTCAATAGCGGCAAACTCTTTCTTGGATTGAAAATAGATATAAGAGGCTTGTTATCCGTAACCAAGGTGAATTTTCTCCCGTAGCAATGATTAAAAAACTTATGCAGTCCCCAAAATTTAGCTGTTGCTTCTCTATCTAGCTGGCTGTAGTTTGCCTCTGCCTTTGTAAGACTTCTTGATGCAAAAGCAATTGGTCTTTCACCCTTGCTAGTGATATGAGATAGAATGGCTGACAATCCGAATGGAGAGGCATCAGTTGCCAAAATGAGAGGTAGATTTGAATCGAATGGCACCAAAACGCTGTCGCTCATCATTTCTTTTTTTATAACGTGGAAAGCATGCCGACATTCAGAAGACCAAACATATTTTGATTCCTTTTTAAGGAGCTGATAAAGAGGGTGCAGTTTAGCAGCAAGGTCAGGTATGAATTTATGATAGTAGTTAACCATTCCAAGGAATGAACGTAACTGGTTTAAATTCGAAGGTGGATCTATTTTCGTAATTGCCTCGACTTTCTCTTTTGTTTTATGCAGACCATCCCTGTCGATTTTATGACCGAGATATGTAACACTGCTCTCAAACAACTTGCATTTTGATTGATTTAGATGTAAATTAAATTTTTGTAATTTTTCTAGTTATGCTATGCACCTATCATAAGCTTCTTCCACAGTCCTTCCCATCACAATTAGGTCATCAAAAAAACATGCCTTATATAATTTGGGAATGGCTCCTCATTCACTTATTGATAGGGTGCACATTTGCCTGTATCGGCAGCGTTAGAGCAGTAGCCCTTGAAGCTAGGTTTTTGAATCAAGACTACTACAAGAAGTGAGGAAGTTCAATGCATTGAAAAAGAAGCAAAGTTCCGGTGTTTTAGAGCCAACCCAACTGAGGAAAACCGAAACAAGTTTAAACAAGCCAGGATGGCCTGCAATGCCCTATTTATCGGACCAAGTTTTTACATGACCAAAGATTAAAGCAAAAAATACTACAATGTCATAAAGACAGTAAGAATTGTTGGTCATTCGTTAAAAATATGAAGATTTCTTTTTCTTCCTCGGTCCCTACGCTCACTGACAATGACATTCCAGTTGTTAGCTCTCTCGAGAAAGCTGACGTTTTTGCTAGGCAACTCGCCGCCAACTCTTCGCTTCCAGATAGTGTCATGACTCGGTCTTTTCTTGAGCACGTCAATAATTCCATGGGACAATTCTTCTTTCGCACTCGTGCTGTGGCAAGTGTCCTTAAGGATCTCAACATACATAAATCCACTGGTCCGGATGGTATCCCCGCTATTTTTTGAAGAGATGTTCTTCCACGCTGGCTAAACCCTTTCGTAAGCTTTTCCATGTATCCTATTCTTCTGGACTCGTTCCGAGCAGTTGGTAAACAGCATTTTTCCAGCCAATCCCAAAAAAAAGCGAATCTTATTCTCTCTCCAATGTTATCGTCCGATTGTACTTACGTCCCTTCTTTCTAAGGTCGTGGAACTCAACTCAAGAAATATCTCGAAGACCGAAAGCTTCTTAATGACCGGCAGTACCGCTTTCGCAGCAACAGGTCCACTACTAATCTGATGGTTTATCTCACCGAACAGTGGAATAAAACTTTACATCGTTTTGGAAAAAGCACTTGATATTTCAAAGGCATTTCATTAAGTCCTGGCATCATGCTCTTTTATCGAAAATGCGTTCTTTCAGTATCGATGAATCCCTTCTTTATTGGATTAGAAATTTTTTTCGAACCGTTTTTGGACGGATTCAAGTCTGATACTCCCACTATAAATGCTGGTGTGCCCCAGGGCTCCGTTTTGTCTCCAAACCTATTTCTCAATTTCATTAATGATCTCTTGTCTGTAATTTCTAATCCAATCAATTGTTTCGCTGACGATAGCACCCTAAGCTTTTCATATTCGTTCCCAGACTCATATCCCTCGTCTTCGGATGTGCAACTGCAACGGCAAAATATGATAAGCTCATTAAACAATGACTTAAACAGCATTGTCCAATGGGGAATTAAAAACCGCGTAGAGGTTAATGCCTAGAAAACTCAATGCTGTCTTTAATCGTTGAAGCGAGATATATCCCCCTAACCACTGTCCATGAGTGGCACTTACATCAATTAGACCGAACATCTGGAGATTTTCGGTATGTGCATCACTGAGCACCTCTTGTGGAACGAGCACATACGAGATGTCGCCAAAAATGCCGCAAGATGTTTGGCTTTCTTCAGACGGTGCAAAAAAGTTTACTCCCCGTCTGATCTGGCTATTATCTACAAGACTTACATCCGTCCAAAGCTTGAGTACAATTGCCATCTTTGGGCTGGTACTCCAGCTACATTCTTAAGCCTCTTGGATTGTATACAAAAAATACCAGTAAGAATAATCGGTGATAGGGCATCACTGATTCACTCACTCCTTTAGACCACTGTTGTAACATTTCTACGGTAATTGCTCTAGTGAAATAGATAGTTGTATTCCACCCCTTAAACAATTCCATCGTAATACCCGAGCTTTCAGGAATGCCAATCAGTTTACTCCCGAGCCCAACTGCGGTCGTACGCTCAAGTAGTGAGAATCGTTCATTAGCCGTACTACGCGAATGTGGAACTCACTTCCACACTCTCTCTTTCCCGATCATTGCAGTGTTCAGGAATTTAAGACCAATGTACATCGGCACCTCGTCTCCAACCTCTTCCTTCTTTCCTAAAGCACTCACTATGTCTATGACATAATAAGGGTAAAAAAAGCCATTGAATGTGATGGTTAAAGTTTCCGGATCGTGTTATCTCTCGAAGAGGCGACCACAACTGGCCACCGAGATCTTGTGATTTAACAACTTGCGACTTCTTCCTTTGGGCCACGTGAAAGATAATGTCTATGCCAACAGCCCAGCATCGATTCAAGACCTCAAAGATGGAATTCTTGAGGCTATCGAGGACATAGGGCAGCCACTTTGCGATTTGGTTATGGAAAATTTCATGAAAAGGATATGGTCCTGTAAGTGTGGTCGTGGCGGCCATTTGGATTGTGTTGTGTTCCATTACTAACGGCATACCTTTCTCTCTATAATGAGATTAATATCCGATCATTTATCTCAATAAAAATGTCATTTTTCTTTGCATATCAAAACAACACTTCTAATTGGAACACCCTTTAACAAAAAAAAAGGAATATATATCAAACTCAACATAGGGATGATTTTTGAATCAAATGTGATTCATGGACGTTCATAAATAGCAAGGGAGAAAATAAAACCACTAAAAGCCCAAAATTAAGTTCCATGGAGATCATATTAATTCTTTTATTCAAAGCATTTGTACATAAGCCAAAAACCCAATTCGCTTTTGCAAAAAATTCAACCCTTTCCGGTGAATTTGCTCATTTATTATCGCTCATCCCTGTTGCTTTCCAAACTGCACCAATTCCATCGGGCAAAAAAAAAACCCTTACCCAAACATAGCCACTGTCCAAACATTCAAAATGCTCGAAATCCCCATTTCAATTTGGCTGCAATCCCCCAACTTAAACCCTTTATTCATTCAACTCAAAAAAAAAAAAAAAAACAAGACAAAACTTAAATCCCATTGTGCTGGCAAAAAGTCAAGTATCAATAATTACACAACGATTTAACGCCCAATCGACCACACGATTCCAAAAGACATGAATCCTTTTATCCTTTAAATTCCCAACAAAAGGCACAAAAAAAAACACACAATGTAGGTATTAGGAGATTATCACATTATCTGGAGTGAAACAGAAAGGCAAAGTTGAGTTCTTTGCATACCCAAATATACAATCGCCCCCCAAACCATTTGAAACCAACACCCAGAAAATTCATGCCTCCCCAGAGTCCTGCCAAAATGAATAAATTTAATCGTGCACAAGTTAAACAAGATGATTAATCAAATTTACTCCTGCA
The DNA here is from genome assembly GCA_920937365.1 of Sphaerophoria rueppellii. NCBI lineage: Eukaryota > Metazoa > Arthropoda > Insecta > Diptera > Syrphidae > Sphaerophoria > Sphaerophoria rueppellii. The sequence goes on along the minus strand of CAKKXW010000304.1, from coordinate 18,436 downwards.
AGGTTTTTTTTTTTTTGTTCCCCGTTAGTACTGAAGCGTTTACATGCTAATCAAGAGAAACTTTTCCAAAAGCAAAAACAAAAAAACCAAGTAAAATCGATACCCCTGAAAAAAAAATTGTTCTTGGCCTTTTTTTGTTGTATGTGGCTGATGTGTATTTGAACTTGCTGAGAGAAAACACAAACAAGGATATCTAAAGGACCAAAGTTGGCTTGGGCATGTTTTATAACTTGTGTATGATGGGACGCTGCTGAATTTACAGCCTCCAGCTGGTGACTTTTATTACTTTCATGGCATTGTTTCACGTATGGCTTTCTTCTTTTTCTTCCTTGAGAGAGTCCCGTTCTGATAAATGTACCAAGAAGAAGAGGAAGAAAAGTTAAAGGTTATGCGGTAGAAGAAAGACACCGCTCTTAGGATTTATAAAGGACATGGTTGTTGTCGTTATATAGCCTTCGTGTTGTCGTGCGTCGTCGTCGGTCGTTGTTGTCGTCCTGGTGGTCCTTTTTATCAACAGCGCGCGGAGAGCATGCAATGAGTATAATAACAGCACAATGAAGTGTGCACATCAGAGCGTTGAGGAAGTTTTGTTGAATGCCACGACTTTCCTAATTACATAATAAACAAGCAAACGACTCCCAATGGAGCACCAACAACCCCTTCAACCCGATCTCACAAACAGAACGGAAAAAGCTCAAACTCTCTATTTCAGTTTATTTGTGTTAGACAATAGTTTTCACTGTTTGTTTGAGAATTAATGGAGTACAGCAAAACAACAAGTACACATCAACAGCAACTGGGACATCGAGCTGTCGTTGTGTGGCTGTGCCTGTACAAGGAGGTGGTATAGGGAGCTTGCTTGTACTTGGCTCATGAAAGGGCTAGTTATAGGAGCAAGTTGTGAAATTTAAGAGAGCAAACACTCTATTAAGTTATGTGCAGGTGATTCTATGAAAAACCATAACAAATTTGAGTGTTTATACACTTTTGAGCTTTGAGTTTGGCCAATGGAGATGTACTTTTTTCCTTGCTCTTTTGCTGTTCTAAAAAAAAGTATGGCAAATGTGGTGTTGAAGTTATTGTTGTGAAGTATTAGAAGTTTTTATTATTTTGAAAATTTTGCATGGGTTAAGGTTGGAATTTAAAATTTATAATGGGAAATTCTTGCACTCTTGCGGCCAGACATTCGAGTGTGGAAATAACTCTTCAGCATGTTTGCTTTTACAACCGATTCGTAATTGCAGCTTAGAATTTTTATGTGACGAAAGTGAAATGATTTTTCTTTGGTTTTATATCCTTATTGCAATTTTTCATTAAACGGAAATTAGAAAAAACTTATAGTTTTTTTTTTATTTTGAGGAAATATTGACTCAATAAAGATTTTAGTGAACTTTAAGCCTTGACAAAGTGACGTTGCGGCAGATCCTGGAAAAGACCTATGAACTCCAAATCGATACCCACCACCTTTTCATCGATTTTAAGGCCGCGTATGCCAGCATCTACAGAGACGAACTGTATGAGGGTATGTCTAGTTTTGGCGTCCCTGCCAAGCTCGTTCGCTTGTGCAAAATGACGATGGAGAATTCACGCTGCTCCATCAATGTTGGCAACGAGCTCACGGAATCTTTCGACGTCAAAAAAGGATTCAGACAAGGCGATGCACTGTCATGCGATTTCTTTAACATCGATCTTGAGAATAAAGTGAAGAACTCCAGCGTCATCACCAGAGCACTATCTTCCAAAAATCTGTTTAACTTCTCGCGTATGCCGATGATATTGATATAATGGGAAGAACACAGCGTGGTGTCAATGGCACCTTTGTGAGAATTGAGACAGAAGCGACAAAAATGGGTTTAGCGGTAAATGAGGGAAAAACGAAGTATATGCTGTCTTCGAGGAATGACACCCAACACCGGCGACTCGGGCAGAATGTCACAGTAGACACATACAACTTCAGACGAAGAATAACTCTTGCTAATCTCTGTTTCTTTGGGCTAAGAAAGCAATTGAGTGGAAAAATCCATTTTCGACCAACATCATCCCAGTCCTGCTGTATGGTGCAGAAGCATCTACCCTGACAAAATCGGATGAAAATGCCTCAGGCTGTTTCGAGAGGAAAGTTCTTCGGGTCATCTTTGGCCCCGTGTGCATTGAAGGGGAATGGCGAAGAAGATATAACAGCAAACTTAACGGGTTGTACAACGACATGGACCTAGCCAGAAGGGTCAAGGTCCAGAGACTCAGATGGCTCGGTAATTTAGAGCGGATGGACACCAATGCTCCGGCCGGAAAGCCTTCGACACTATTCCCGAGGGACGTAGGAGGAGAGGAAGACCGCGACTCAAGTGGCGCACTCAAGTGGAAGAGGACCTCAATCAACTTGGAGTGCAAAACTGGAGACGACTAGCTAAGGATCGAGCTAGCTGGCGGAGACTGTTGATTGAGGCCCAAGTCCACAGCGGACTGTGGCGCCACCTTAAGTAAGTAAGACAGTTCTTGAAGAGCCAAGGCCTAGTTGGCTTACTCACATCAACAATTCTCTAGGTGCATGTGAATAATTGAGGGGACCTAGAATTTAATACAATTTAGGCAATTAAAAAGTTACCCTTTTCTCCCTCAACCACCAGAAATACGTTCGAAGCATTGGTCCGTCCAATAGACGGTAGTTAGGCAGGTAGAAATGGCTGTCCTACTTACGCGTAGGATTAGCACTGAGTGCGCCATTTTGATACCATACCTCTTGAGATTCCAAAAGATTTGAAAATGGGTTATGAATGATGTATGTTCCGCACGTACAATTCCATAATATAATTTTTTATTATTCTCCATTCCTACGGCCTATTAACTCATTTAGCGTGGTAAAGAAAGGGAGGGGGGGGGGAGGACTAAAGCCACTTTGTGTTATTGAGTTATGAGATCAAATCTTTGCATTTGAGTTCTGAGAGTTCCTCGATATCGTTGACTAATTCCGTACCTCAGTAGAGTGCTCTTCTCCTAGCCAATGCCGGATAATGGTATAGAAAGTGTGGGACTGTTTCTTCTTCGTCCTGGTTCTCACAGCTACGGCAGAAAGAGCAACAATCCTGGCTATTTCATGCCACGGTTTGGAAATTAAATTGATTGATTTTGGTTTGTTGTAGGCGGGCCAGATGTTCCTAGATATAACGCAACTCGTTAAACTATTTCACCTATGATTTGCTTCTGATGTGTATTTGGTCAGGATATAGCCATTCACAACTCCAAGAGGAGCATATACTCTCACTGCCAATGAGTTGTAAAGGGCTGATCCTTGCCTAGCTAGCTCATCTGCCTTTATATTTCGCTCATAGCCCCAGATTGGAGCGACGCTCAAATCAAGTTCGTTGAGGGCCTCTTTGCATTGCTAGACCAGTTTAGAGGACAATCAAGCTGCATCAGTGGCTTTGATAGCTGCCTGACTGTCTGTTAGTACAGCTACATTTTGGTTCTGTCGGATATTTTTACGGGCTATACAAACTTCCCTTGTCGCTAACAATCCTGCTTGGAATACACTGGCAAAATCGGGAAGTCTATAGGACTTTGAAATTTTAGAGATTCGCAGAAGACACCTGCACCAACACCGTATTCCATCTTCGAACCATCCGTGAAGATAGTTGTGTCGAAGTCTTTCGTAACATCGCCTTACTCCCAGTCGATTCTTGACGGAAGCAACACTCTAAACTTCTTTGAGGTGTTTAGAGTAGGGATGCAGTAAACGGTGATTGTGGATAGGATGTCTGATGTTATCAGGCTTGTTTGGTTGTAGTGCCCGTAGGATCTAGTTTTCAACAACTTATTTCTTTGAGTCTCAAGATACTAAAGGACACTTGATATTTAATAAAGATGTTAATCGGAAGAAGGTCCAGGATGACGTTAAGTGCATCTGTTGGACAGGACCTAACTGGCCCTATATCCTTGCGCAAACATTTCTCTGCACCTTTGTAAGCTTGTTGACTATGTAAGCTTTGCTGAGAGTGAGCTACCACACAACGGATCTGTATACAAGTATTGGTCTAACAACCGCTGTGTACGTCCACTTGATCATTTTTGTGTGGAAGCCCCACTTTTTCCGAATTTTTTCTTGCAGGCGTAGAGGGCGACACACGCCTTCCTCACCCGTTCTTCGATGGTGAGCTTCCAGGGTAATTTGGTGTCTAGTATTACGCTCAGATATTTAGCACTGGAAGACAATGATAGTGTTTGACCCTTTAGCCGAGGTAGAGTGAAAGGTGGTATCTTGGTTTTTGTGGTGAAAAGCATCTCTCAACTCGGTTATGTTGTTGTTAACACCTAGTCCACAGCTCAATGTGGTTCTCAACACCGAAGTCTGCAAGTGATTCTGCTATGGTTCTCCCCAAGGAGAGCAGTATCTGTAGATCAACCCCTCATGTAGATGTGTTGCAAGTTAGAAAGGGGACAACTTAAAAAAGTTGACTTGTACCAGTTTCCGACCTAGATATAGCGTTGTAAAAAATGTTATTAAAAAAAAAAAAAATAACAAAGTTACTCATCAGCCAAAACTAACCCAATTTCACAAAGTTCTCAGGAAGGACCCTCTATCTTTTTAAGCTTTGATAAAGAGCAACACTACAATTAGCAGCCGTATCATTGTTCACACGCTTACTTTGTTCGACCTTTGCAACGTTCTTCCTCTACTGCGTCATCCCTCAAATTGTATTCGTAGATCTTACGGGCAGTTCTTGGAGCTAGACAACACTATATACAGCAGTCTTTTCCGCTTGTGCCATTGTATTTTAAGTTGCTCTCGTGAGAATGCTAGTCTATAGCATCATTTGAGTCCAAATTGACTGCAAATTATAATCACTAGTGTTGAGTTCGGTTTAAATAAGGCAAAGCTCTTCAGTACTTCAACTGTTCAAGGCGGAATGCTTTCATTAAACGTTTCATCCATCTTCTACATTTTCGTCTCAAGGAAGCTATGTTCTTCTTTCATTGACAATGTCAAGTTCGGGCATTGACTTGTGAGTTTTTTGAGAATGATGCTGTTTTTTAGCTTCATCTGAACACAAAGGAAAGAGTTTCGCTACAGTTGGAATTGCATTGTATGGTTGGCCTTGAAATCAATGATGAGGTGGTAGGAGTGTTGATATGACCTTGCTGAATATTTTATGTCCCAAGATCTTTAAAGTAAAAAGTAGATTGGTTATGGACATTTCTGATCTTCAGCTACACTGTAAAAGACCTATCGGGATGTCGATAAAGTATTCTTGTCGATGTCTTTTAGACTTCTAGAACATTTCTCGTTGTTGCAGTTCCATTGGAGATCAGAGACACAAAGCTGATGTTCAATCAATCGAGTGTCCTTTCTTGAGGACATCAATGTCTTGAATACAAGCTTTTACAGGCTCTTTACCAGACCATAATATTGTGCTTTGAAAGGTTCGGTAAATTCCTTCTTAATGAGCCTTTTTTGCCACAATATCAATGCTTAAGAAGTGTTTCGAAGATAGCAATTACACTTAATACTGGCATGGAAACGCTGATAAACTCTCAGCTCAAGAAATATCTCAAAGAGCCAAAGCTTGTAATAAGCGGAAGTAGAGCTATCGTAGCAATAGGTCCACTGGTGATTTGATGGCTCATCTCACCGCACCAGACAGAGTTTGGCGCTAAGCGAGCTCTCGTTATTTACGAGATTCCTATTTCGTTTGATTAGAAACTTTCTTTTGAACCGTACAATATAAGTTGTATTAGAACGGGATCAAGTCTGAAACCCGAAACATAAATGGTGGTGTTGTGTGCTCTGTTTTTTCCGCAACCCTCTTGTCTGTTACTTCTAATTCAATACATATATCGCTGATAAGCTCATTACTTAAACAGCATTGTACAATGAGTAATACAAAAAACACGAAAAAGCTTCCAGAACTCAATGCTGTCCTATAACGAGATTTACCCCTTGTTCATCAGTGGCACTTGCGTCAATGAAACCAGTGTGTGCATCATGTTGAACTTCTTGTAGTTAACTCACAAATGCGATTTCGCAAAAATGTAAGAAGATGTTTAAGTTTTTTTTTTTTTTAAACGAAACAGGAAAAAAGGAACTCTCTTCTATACTCTATCTTCTCCAGTCACTGTAATGTTCAGGAATGTAAGACCTGTGTTAATCGACACCTCTTCTTATATCCTCTCTATCTATCCCCATTTTCCTTATACTCCGACATCCGACTATCCTTAGGCATATAAAGGTTATATAAACCCCTTGAATTGCATTTACATTAACTAAAATTAAAGAGTCAAATCCAAAGTTGTACACTGAATCTCTCTTTTCTAATCACACTACAACGGTTAGAAGTTCAAAACTAATGCGCATCGATTGTTTATCATCCACTATCATTGAAGCCTTCAAAACCTTTAATCGCTTGATTAATCTTGAACAAACGTGGTCCAAGTTGTTTGCAACAAGAGAAAGAATAGCATATTGTTACGATGAATTTGCAAATTAATTTCCATTAATGAAATATTATCTAATTTCAAAGCCTGATGTTCAAATGATGAAAATATTTTAAAGCCTACTTTTGTCATGAAATATTTTATAGCCTACTTTTAGGGTAATTGATTATTTTAAAATTCACTCTCAGTATTTGTCACTAGTGTAAAAAGAGAATAATCAGTTTTCAGAGTTTTTATGTAAAAATTTAGATTTGTTTTTATTCTCATTTATATATTTAACTAGCTGACCCTGCGAACTACGTCTCGCCAGCCAAAGATATTGCTAAAATGCTATGTGATTTGCTCCATTTTCCAAGTGTTCTGCAAGTGGTTTTCAAATGGAAAATTGTAACATTTAAAATTGGGTTTTCGAAAGCAACTCGGAAAACTCATTGGTTTTCAAAAGAAACTGGAAAATTTGTGATGGGGAAAAATTAAAAATAAATTGGAAAATCCATTTTACCATTTCCCATCACGTATTTTCTATTTTCTCATTGTTTAATTAAATTTTCCAGTTTTCCACTTCAAAACCAATGAGTTTTCCGAGTTCCTTTCAAAAACCTATTTTTAAATGTTCCAGTTTTCCAATTGAAAACCACTGCACCTATAATTACATGCAATTTTGAAACATTACATTATAACTTTGAAAACCAATGAGTTGCGAGTTTCATTCAAAAACCCATTTTGAAATTTTCCAGTTTTCCATTTGAAAACCAATGCATCCACAATTTCATGCAATTTTCTATTTGAAAACCAATGAGTTTCCCGAGTTTTTCATCAAGAACTTTCTATTTTTCCATTCGAAAACCCATTTTGAAACAAAAAAATTCCAAGCAAAAAAATCGAATTTCCGACATTTGTTTGGTTTTTCCAGTTTTCCCACTCTTCCATGAAGTTTTTCCATTTTTTTTTTCACAGAAATCATCCCAGAATACAACAGTATGAACCATAAAAATTTCACAAATATCTGTTGGGCCATTTCGGAGTCTATAAGAGACATACAAACAAACACACATCCATTTTTATATATATAGAGATTTGTGACCTATGAAACCACGAGAAAAGTTAACGATTTTGCTGTAGGTACTTATTTTTTGAAACTTAAACTCACCTTAACACGTATGTACATATATTATGCTCAAGAAAATTCAATTTCTTGCAGTTTTGGATAGTTTTTGATTCCCAGTTTTTTTTTTTTTTAATTTTAAATTTTCAATTTGTGACCTTTGTATTTAAGAAACCACGAACAAATTGTACGATTTATTTTTTGAAACTTAAACTCACCAGAACGTGTATGTACAGTGCTTTGCATAAGTATAACTGCACCTGAAAAAATGCGTTTTATAAAAAACCTACAATAGGAGTGACTCCTTACTATTTTTTATTGAGTTGCATCACTGATCAAGCAAATTGAGAGGAAATTAAGTACAGTTATTTCCTCTCCTGATGTTTAAAAATTAAAAACAGATTTTGATGTATTGCAAAAATATAACCGCACAATGCGAATCTCTTTGAAGCTGCATTCAGTCAATTGCTTTCAAATAAAAAAAAACAACAATGCCACGTGATACGCATTTAAGCCAAATTCAAAAACGCAAAATCTTGGCTTTTCGTTCAAGCGGCCTAAGTCTTAGGGCTATTGGACGACAAATTTCACGATCGGATCGTATCGTTCGAAATTTCTTAAAAGATATAGAATCTTATGGGACAAAAATAAGACCCGGGCGTCCGCAGAAACTGACATGTCATTACATGCTTAGCTTTCCGGGTTCCTTTCGAAAACCCATTTTAAAATTTTCCAGTTTTCCATTTGAAAATCACTGCAACTACAGTTAAATGCAATTTTCCCTGTGAAAACCAATGAGTTTTCCGAGTTTTTTACCAAGAGTTTTCAATTTTTCCATTCGAAAACCCATTTTAAACCAAAAAATTCCAAGCAAAAAAATCAAATTTTCGCCTTTTTTTGGTTTTTCTAGTGTTCCCACTTTTCCATGAGGTTTTTCTAATTTTTTTTTCACAGAAATCATCACTGAATACAACAGTATTAACCATGCAAATTTCACAAATATCTGTTGGGCCGTTTCGGAGTCTATAAGAGACATACAAACAAACACACATCCATTTTTATATATATAGAAGAAAGATATTTATACTGCGTAGTACTCGAAAGCACACTGTTTGCTTATTTATTAAAAATCCAACAAATTTTTCCAAAACCACACAATAATCTAAACTACATACAATGGAACATAATTAAATAGTCTGGACAACACTAACCCTGCTTTTGCAATGCTTCTTACTCCCATTAGAGTTTTTTTTCCATTTTGTTTAAGCAAACGATAATTGCTCTCAGGCGCTGACCAAAAAAACTCATTCAAATAAAGAAGAAACACAAAGAAAAGAACCTAAGCCCCCTGATATTATTTTATTTATTCCAACATTTCTTCGGCGAGGACAATTTTCTGCTATAACATTAATTACCCAAGTGTGGCCAAATTATCCTTTATTCGGCTTTCTTAATAGTTTCAAAAATTATTACTTTCCACACACGAGGTCACAATCACACATACATGCAAACAATTTGTGGATGTTCTGTATAGCATCAGATTCCTTCTTCACCAAACAAAAAATTTATACGGAAAATAACATCAAAACTATTAAAATGGCTTTCTTGCCGCTCTTTTCTTTTTTTCATTGTCGCCAAAGACCGACGCCACTGTGTTCTAATGGCCAGAGACTGCCTTTTTTCTCGGACACACTCAAAACACCAGGAAAACAAAAACAAAATAACTAGTCCAAAGTGGCGTTGTTGTGTGCCACTGTACACAAACAAACTTCAATATCAAGTGATGTGGTTGTTGATGATGTCCTTTTGTTGGGGGCCCAGAGAAAAAGTTTACAACCATAACCGACAAGCAACCTGACTGCCATGCTTATGTACAATTTCACAATCTGTGTGTAATTGCTTAAGTTTGAGAATTTCTGGCATCCGACCAAATAGCCCTAAGTGTATTCAGAGGCACCTAAAAAAAGGACTCACTCTCTCCGGCAAGTTTGGTAGACTTTTGATGTACTCAAGGGATCCTTGGAGTTACCTAGGTTTTCGCAACAGAAAAATTAAATCCATATTAATTAGCTGGTAGGGGGTGGCCTAAGTTGCTTCTTGGGGGTGGGATTGTTTTTGTTTACTTTCAAGAGTGTTTCGTTTTATCCTATTGTGTGGTTGAAGGAGACGAAACGGCGTCGTCATTGTCGGTGGGCGACACGAAAGAATGACGTGACAACAAACTTAGCTGAAGCATGTGAAATAGAAACCGCTCGATGTGCAACGACACAATGAGGAGCTAACGGTGGATGGGATGTTGCATGTGCAAAGTTCATGTATTCCTTACATTTTCTGGTACTTAGTTTTTGTGTGCGACTTAGAAGCGGTTTTGTTTTTCCTTGTTTCTGTTTATTCAGGGGTTAAGAAGATGTTTGTGCTTGAAGGTGATCTGGATCGTTGAACTTTGTTTAAGAAGCTTCGATAAGAGGCAAACAAAGCTGATGTCATGGATTACAGTTTTGCGGTTAATGAAGACTATAAAAGAAAACAATTAAAGTTAAACGATTTAAAGAGTTTAAACTGTACTTGCGGACTTTATTGAATTGAGGGGAAAGTCAATTGTGTGTTTATAGGACACTAATGGACTCAGCAAGCAAAGAGTCAAAAGATGAACAATCGTGTTTTGTGATGTACTTTTTGCTTTCCAGCCAAGGTTATGCTTGGCGGATCTGCCAAGGTTCCGTCTGAGAAAACACTAAACTTCAGCAACAGGGTCCACAAATTTGTTTATTAATTTGTTGCTATACACTAAACATAATAAACACTCTGTGTTAATAACTTTATTCCTGAAAATAGGGAGATCCTCTAACACTGCGCCAACTATAGAGGAATAAGTCTACTAAACATCGCCTACAAGATCCTCTCTGCCGTAATATGTGAACGTCTGAAGCCTTTCGTCAACAATCTGATTGGTCCTTATCAAGGCCAGGAAAGTCAACCATCGACCAAATTTTCACGTTGCGGCAGATCCTGGAAAAGACCTATGAACTCCAAATCGATACCCACCACCTTTTCATCGATTTTAAGGCCGCGTATACAGCATCTACAGAGACGAACTGTACAAAGCTATGTCTAGTTTTGGCGTCCCTGCCAAGCTCGTTCGCTTGTGCAAAATGACGATGGAGAACTCACGCTGCTCCATCAAGGTTGGCAACGAGCTTACGGAATCTTTCGACGTCAAAAAAGGATTCAGACAAGGCGATGCACTGTCATGCGATTTCTTTAACATCGTTCTTGAGAAGATAGTGCAGAACTCCAACGTCAACACCAGAGGCACTATCTTCCAAAAATCTGTTCAACTTCTCGCGTACGCCGATGATATTGATATAATGGGAAGAACACAGCGTGATGTCAATGGCGCCTTTGTGAGAATTGAGACAGAAGCGGCAAAAATGGGTTTAGCGGTAAATGAGGGAAAAACGAAGTATATGCTGTCTTCGAGGAAGGACACCCAACACCGACGGCTCGGGCAGAACGTCACAATAGACGCATACAACTTCGAGGTAGTAGAGGAGTTTGTCTACCTAGGCTCCGCTATAAACACGGGCAATAACACCAGCGCCGAGATCAGACGAAGAATAACTCTTGCTAATCGCTGTTTCTTTGGGCTAAGAAAGCAATTGAGTGGAAAAGCCCTCTCTCGAGCAACTAAGGTAAAACTGTACAACACACTCATCATCCCAGTCCTGCTGTATGGTGCAGAAGCATGGACCCTGACAAAATCGGATGAAAGTGCCTTAGGCTGTTTCGAGAGGAAAGTTCTTCGGGTCATCTTTGGCCCCGTGTGCATTGAAGGGGAATGGCGAAGAAGATACAACAGCGAACTTTACGGGTTGTACAACGACATGGACCTAGCCAGAAGGGTCAAGGTCCAGAGACTCAGATGGCTCGGTCATTTAGAGCGAATGGACACCAATGCTCCGGCCCGGAAAGCCTTCGACACTATTCCCGAGGGACGTAGGAGGAGAGGAAGACCGCGACTCAGGTGGCGCACTCAAGTGGAAGAGGACCTCAATCAACTTGGAGTGCAAAACTGAGAGCTAGGTAGCACTGAAACAGCCACAATTAATGTTTTTAATCCCTTGGTAGGCACTACCCCCACTAACAACACCAGGACTAACAGCGCCCCTCTTGGGTAGCATTAAAACAGCAGGATTATATGGCCGCTTGGGATAGCACTAAAACAGCTTAGGATTAAAGGACCCTTGGTAGCGACTTAAAACAAGCACAGGCAATAGCCTCTGGTGGACTCAGCAGGGACTAGTTACTGCCCTGATGGCAACGAAAAACAACCTAATACCCTAGACAGCCCCTGTACCGCGGTTGGGGGGGGGGTAATGTTCCATAGGAATAAATAATTTATCACAATTACATCAGGAGGGGGGAACCGATCCGTGAAAGATGAAATAAAAAAACTGTGGCGGCCCGAGTAGGATTCAGAAATTCAACACCCACGACGTAATCTGCTTAGCCATATAGGGAGTTGCCAGAGTTTGTTTTTGATTTGAAACTGAGTACTTGAGATTCAAAATCCCGGGACTTTCCCTGACTTTCCCGAACAAATGAGGACTGAAAAAAGAGTACAAAATTGAGGACAGAAGAAACACACAAGAAATTGCACATAAATATTTAAGTTCCTGAAACCTTTTTTTAATTTGTAAGGACCTATTATTAAATCGAGGGTAAACTTTGAATTCGGACCAACAAAAAATAACAAATTTACCTCTGCAGAAAAACATAGATTTCTTCACTTCGTTAATAAAATATGTGATATGGGGTAATGACGTAAGATAGAGTTCGCCTTACAATAATATTTCTATAAAAGTACCTAAAGAAATTCCTTTTAGCTAAAGATTCTTTCGTTGAGATTTTTTAATTGACCCTCGATGTTAACAGTCTGCGCAATGCATACGGAATGCAAACATTTTTAGTTCTGTTCTTTTAACTTCCAAAACTCCCGAAAACTCATTCTGTACGTTTACTCAAGGTTTTGTAAGTTCTATCACTTTTGAAGGAGGAAAAATATTTCCCCCAATCTCTCGATTTTACACGCAAAATATTCATTGCGGGGCGATTGTATGAGTTTTCTTTCAAACCATAATAAGTACGATGTGAGATTTAGGGAGGCTAACAAGTGTTCTTTATATATTTTAGTCAGAATCACAAAAATTTCACCCCAGTCCTCTAAGCTTGACAGTTTTCACAAAGCTCTCGAAAAAGTGAAAGAATAGACTTTAGTAAAACTACATTTAACTTTTGTGTATCAATTGCTGTATAATGGGGGAATCCACAATTTTAAAAAACAAAACAAACAAAGCACAGAATGAACTGCAGTCAAACGAACAAAAAAACCCAATCAGTGTCACATACACGAAAGTAACGGAAAAATAAAATTTCGCGGCGTATCGGAGGGTTTAAAAACGTAAGTCAATTTCCGATCTCCTTTGCCCTGATTTTAATGTCGTATTCTATTGACTTTTGAGATTTGTGTGTAAAAATCTCAGATTCTCCACTGCAAATAGAAAATAGAATATGAAATCTCGAATCTTTTTTTGTAATTGTGTGCGTGAAATGTCAAATTGATCGATAAAATGCAGTGTTAGTAGACGTAAACAAAATATCATTTTCTGACAATTAAAAACGATACATTTTTATTATAATATTGTTTAAAATGCGTAAGTTTCAAAAAAAAAAAAAAAACATTCACGTTTGTCGATTCGCACATGTCACTTTTTGAAAGTGTGTGGTGAAAGTCTGTGTGCAAAATAGGTGTGAATCTTGTTAAAAATCCAGATTAGATTTCTGATTCTCCAGATTCAATTTTTTGTCAATTTTTCTTGAATCTCAAGACGCAAATTAGAACATGAAATCTGAGATTTTTCCACTATTTCCTCTCTTCACACTTCACAACCCCCTTTCAGCTGACAGATTCACAAATCTCATTCTGAAGATTCGTCAATGGAAAACGACATAACATACAAAGCAATATTTGTTTGGATTTTGACCCTACATGACAGCACAAAAGTTGTGTTCGATTAACTAATTCGTATCATAAGCATCTTATAAGTATTAAGATTCTGTTTGTTCACTTTAATTATGTACGGTTGTTTTTGGGGAATAACCCTTAAGTTTTATAAGAATAAAAGGTTATATGGTTACTCATATGGGATAAATAGAGTACACAAAAACCCGGACATTTAACAAAAAACTATCCCGGATCGTCCCCCTGCAGAGTGAAAAAAAGAGGACATGATCCCGGGAAAAAAAACCCGGGACGGATGGAAACCCACAAGCTTAGCAGCCAACGCACCTAACCACTAGCTAAAAACTGACACTACCCCCACCCTGCAAACCTGGTAGTTAGCTTTTTATTTTATCTATCATCGTCATCATCTCATCATCATCATCGTCGCCTGGACAATGAAGTTTCTTCTCTCCTTCCTCTATCTATACGGGCCATCCTTCCAGCGCAAACTTAGTCTGCCTCGCTGTACCCTAATATATACTACAAATGACTTTCCGGGCCGGTTTCTCTTCGCTCACACGAGCTAGGTGCCCAACCCATCGGAGTCTACCAAGCTTAATTTTTGTCATCAAGTCTACTTCGTGGTAGATTTGATACAGCTCGTGGTTATATCGTCTCCGGAATCGTCCTTCCTCACAGACGGGGCCAATACTATTCTCAGTAAGACTTTTCTCTCGAACGCGGCTAAGAGTTCAGAGTACATTTGGCTAAGCACTCAGATCTCGGATCCATAAGTGAGTAATGGTAAGACTATCGTCTTATACAGTAACAGTTTGAAGTAATGGTAGGTATTGGATAAATCGATTTTTGGATTTAAAGAGCCTTGAAAGACTTAAGTAGATTCTGTTGGCTTTGAGCAGCTGCCCACATATGTTTTATTTCCATATTGTTATCGGCTGCTATAATACTGACTCAAAGTATATAACTGAGCCATCGCACTTCTTCGAATTCGTGCTAATGCACCATAATAGTTGTTTTTCTACTTTTACCAACGTTTCCAGTAGTCGGCGGAAACCATGTTCTTAATTTTTCCTTAATTTACATGCAGATCCAGTTTTTTGACGTTTGCTCGCTCTGGATAAACGAGGATGTGGGTTCCTTCTAAAGTTTTCAATGTCCTCTTCGGATGCCAATAATTGGGTGGACTTGGTGACGATAGTGGTGCTGGTGATTCTAATTTATGACACATTGCTGTGCCCGCGGTGTTACCCGCTATAACCGGGATAAAAAGTAGCCTATGTGATTTTCTGACCCCTAAACTATCACTACCTATGCAATGTGTCAATCCTTTTGCTCTATGAAAAATTAGGTTAAATCTGTCCCACAGGAACCGTTTATTTTATCAGAATAAAACGTATCTTATGTTACTTCTAATACCTCCAAGAATATATGTACAAGGTTTCATGTTCATCGCTTTAAGAATTTTTTAGTGACGCTACGACACCCTTCAGACTTTCACATTGAGTAGAAGATGCACCTATCTCTCACGATGTGAAAAAATTGAAAACGAATGAAGATTGAAAACGGTAACGGAATGAAAACAAACGAGAATGAAAACGAATAAGACAGATGATGTCTCGGGCTTACATGTTACGTCGCGTCGTCACGTCGTTAACGTCTCATTCAGTGACATTTAAAGGTGTTGCCAAACTAGCAATTTTATTGACTTGCAACAATGAGTGCGTTAAGAAAAAGGATACTTGATGGTGATATGTATTTTGGTAAAAATATTTATGATTTAGCAGAATACCTATTACATCAAGTGATAGACTGGAAGTTCATTATTGTACTGAATTTAGTAAAAGTGTATTTGTGTACTTATAGAGAGGCGAGTGTATCGAAAAAAGTACAATTGTATCGACTTTTGCAACCCAGGGCCAGACACTGACTGACTCGAAAATATATTTCTTCCCGAGGTTGTTTAACGTTCCCCCCCAATACCCCACACTAAACGCTGTATTTTCGAGGTGAATATTCTTAACCTCGCTCGGCGGGCTGACTGGTTTATAAAATATACTGAAACTACGGCGGCGGAAATGTTGATGAATATTGTAGCACCACGCGCAGACAAGCTACGCGGGGGGGGGGCGGTGGACCTGTCTCACTATAGTGGGGTGGTAGAATGTGCTCACTAAGGAGGGCGGTGGTGGACTGTGAATTGGCAGCTGCGTGCAGGTTGCCTTATGCTTTTTCGTGGGATGACTAAATGTGAATTGTATTTTTGCAAATAGTAAAATAGTGTGTGAATGATCGTGGCAGCTATTGTTGTTGATGGCAAACATAGGCGATGATGCTGGTGGGCACATATTTTTTTTTTTTTAAGAGTAGATAAGCATGTAACGCTGCGAATAGTTTTAACAGCGACACCAAAAATTATTTTAATTTGTTTGTGAATTGTCCTATCATTAAATTGACCGGGTAATCTTACGTAAAAGGTCCTTATTCTTAAGGATTGAGTATCGAAACGGTTGCATATTTCGAAATTTCAATTTCACACAGTTCACACTTCAACAAGAACGTTAATCAACCCCTTAGTTTTCAGTTATTCAATGAAACAATTCTGACTCTTGCTTGCGGCTCCAATTACTCCTACATAATAACTTAAGCAAACACTGTTCCCTTCTCACAAGATTCAAATGTTACCTTGAGCGTCGGTCGGACGACCGTACCCAAAAAGGTTCCATCATTATTATCTTCATCAAGTCTCTAGTAACTTACTAAAACCACAAACTAGTTTAATTTCAGCAACATACATAAACATTCCTCAGTTTCGTGCTGACAATTGTAACAACCATCTCATTCTACTCGTCCTGGACCCTCCCATTACTCGGCTCTTATCCTTCAATTAAACTTCAGTAATTTCAGTTCTATTACTTGGCGGTTTATTCACCATCAGCCTAAAATAACACCAAGCCCCGCACTAAACTAAACCAAAAACATCATCCCCATAACTTTCACAACGACGACAAGGGTCCTTATTGCTTTTAACGCTAATTACAACTGCTCTCAGTAATATATATCTTTCTCTCGCGCTATCATATGAAAGTATATCTACAACCTAACCGGGGAGCAAAGTTTTTAAATAAAACCCGCCATTTACTTACTTCTTGTGTGTTGACTATCTCCCTCTCTCTCTCTCTGTATTTCTCTCTGTCTTAAGCAAAAACTTCAAGAGAACTTAAATCGTTTTCTTTTCTCCAGAACTATGGAAAAGAACATTTCAACACTATCAGCAGAGCCAAGTCGGTTACCGCCCGCCATCCGTCGTCAACAATGTTCATCACCCAACCAACTGAAATCCACATACTTGAAAAAATGCTTTATTCAAATATTTGATGCTCTCTCTTTCCGTCCTCTATCCCCTCCACCAGCAGCTGGCAAAGTCCTTCAAACCGACTACAACTTTAGTAGTTCGAAAAAGAAAAGAAGTCCTTGAACTTTCGAAAGAAATCCTTCCAACCAACGGTTGGTCCTGTAGTCATCACCTCCATCATCACCATCAGGACCCTCATCACACCGGCCTGATGGAAATGACTCAGTGGTGGGGAAAACGAGAAAGAGGAATTTTCAGTTCAATTTTATAGCCCTGTAAAATGGTCCGAAATACTACTACTCGCTCTCGTATTACATCCTTTTTTTTTATTTTGTTTTTAGACAATTTGGGGGGTTCTAAAACCCCCTTCAATGACTAGCTGTATAGAATCCCAAAATCCAGCGAAATACGAAAGAGATTTTTTTTTGTGCCTGCTTTCCATCTAATTAAGATGGAAAGGGATATGGAAACCGCCTGTTACACAATTGGCTATGAAAATGTGTATTTTAGGTGAAAAGTTTAGCTCTTAAAACAAGAGGCACGATAATGGCTTAGGCACGTTAGCTCTTTTTTCCTTGTTTTTGTTATCCTACTTGTGCTCTTGTTTACCTTTTGTTTCTAAAGAAGGATCTTTTTAAGGGTTTTATTTTAGGAGGTTTGAAGGAAATTGGGGTTGGGAATTTAGTGTTGAAGTAAGAGATGACGATGATGGAAGTTTATTTTCTTTGCTATTCGACGAAATTGGATTCTTTTGAAGTTAATTTATGATTTTTGACTTACATCGATTTTTATTCCTGGTATGTGGAATGTCTTCATTGCGGGATTCTCCTTCGGTGTGTAGCGATAGAATTCCCTTCGTCCTTTGTACCATTTGACTGAATATAAACTGTCACCTTCCATGTCGTAGAGACATTTAAGTATTGCTCTTTCGCTGCGACGCACAGCGTTGGGTATGCTGACACTAACATCGCGGAGGGCTGAGACGAGGCCTGGAAGAAAAATAAATAGAAGGTTTTGTGAGTAAAGTTTTTGTATGGTTTTGTTGAAAAAAAATTCGGAACAACTTTTGAGTGGATTAAAAATATATTAGAAGCCAACTCGATGTAATACTATTCGAATATCCTGAAGAGATGTATGATGCAAAGTTTGACAGAAGGTGGCACATGGTGTTCGAGGTTTTTGCACTTAACTCACAGTGCACACATAGTGCAGCGGTTAACGCCGTAATGCGGGGGGGGTGGGGGAGATGGCGTGTGGGGATGGGGGGGGGTGGTAGGGGGGGGGGGTGAGGGTAGTTGCGGTGGCAGGGGGAAGGGAAGGGAGGGGGGGCAGTCGACGTCTGCGGGTAATGAAATTAGGGTAGAGTATTACATCTCAGTATACTCGGACGGTGTTGGGAACTGCCATGGTGAAGGCGGAGCGGGATGGGACGGGAAGTGCCAAAGAGATGCATGTCGGCGGGGGGATAGGAGGTTAATATGATGATGGAGCGGGGCTGATGGGAACGGCACGGAAAGCCTATATG
>CAKKXW010000302.1:6547-23083 GCA_920937365.1 Sphaerophoria rueppellii | reverse complement strand
ATGAAAAGTTGGATTTTTTGTAATTTCCACAGTTTTCTCGAAAACGGCTCTAATAATTTTGATAAAATTTAGTGCAAGTAATACTGTCAGCTAAAAAACTGCGTTTTTAGTTTCTCAAAAAATACGAATAGTAAAAATATGTTTTTGTTTTTTTTTTCTCAAAAAAACGTCACTGAATGTTCAAGCTGGAGTTTATACTACATATTGGAATTACGTAGAATAAACCCTATGTAAAGCTAAACAACAACTATGATTAGATATGCAAGTTTGTTGCCATCTATTACACAAACTTAGCCACCATTATGCCTACATTTACCACATCTCGTACTTCGCTGAAAACACTTGCTTTATAAATATCTAGTATAAATGATCTTACTTTTCAATTATTAATATTTTGTTTTGATATATGTATAATTTTTTAGTAGTGTCGTGGGTTCGAGTCCTACCTGGGCCCATGGTTTTTATTTCATCTTTCACGGGCACTGCCTCTTGCGAAGAACTGACAAACTTCTAAGGGTATCATCTGTCATGAAAAAGAGCTTCTCAACTTTGCCGTTCGGAATCGGCGTTAAACTGTAGGTCCCGTCAATTCTTCACACGCACCTAGAGAATTGCTGATGAGACTAAGCCACTTAGGCCTTGGCTCTTCAAGAGCTGTCGCGCCACTCTATTTATTTATTTTTTTATATAATTTTTCATTCGTTTTCAATCATTCAAGAAGTTGGGTTACAGAACCCTAAGCCGACATAATTGTTGATTTAGGTAAATGAATATTATTCCTTTATTTTAATTGCTAAATTATTTTATTAAATTATAATTAATTATTTAGTTCTTAGTTAGTTGATGTAATAACTTGTGTCGTTATTTGGATTGGACAAATCCTATCAACATCATATACATAAGTTTCATGCTAAATAACTGAAATTTACATGTATATCCCATTTTGTTTAAAGATTATACTAAAACATAAATGTATATTAGACTGATTCGTTCATAGTTATGTCGAAAATATTGTTGGAAATTACCAAAAAAATATTGTAAAAGTTATACATGGGAAAGATTGTGTTTTTGAGTTTGGAATCTTATAACTTTTTCATGATTCATCAAAAAGGCTAGATTAAATAATTTTCTTGAATAAAATTGAACGCTTTACGAAAAAAATCTCTCTTTATTTTTTATAAACCGCCCGCTTTTCAACTTTGAAATGTAAAATGTGATTTTTTCTTAATTTTTTTTACAATTTCTTAATGCAATTATTTGGGTTTACAAAAAAATTTGCCAAACTTTTCGAATTTTTTGTATTATATGTTGTTTTTTGGTTTCACAAATGCTTTTATTTAACTGTGAAACTCCTAAAACTATCGTATCGTATCGGCATGTCATTACGATTATGGAGAAGTGGGCATCGCAATTCTGTCTGTCTGCCTCTATCTCAACCTTCAGTCCCAAACACTAAGGAAATTCACTTCAAACTTGGCAGTTAAGGGGTGTGGACTATTCCCTAAAGGGGGAAATTGAATAAGGATCAAAACTAACGGTCCTTGTCATATGACAAAATGAGAGAAGATTTTTTTTCTCAAAAATGGCTCCAAATTAAAAAGATCTTCCGCCTTGGTCATTATTTATGCAACAGCATAACGTCAGTTCAAAGGTAAACTCACTAACTACATAGGATTTCAATAGCAGTTAGTGAGTTTTTCCTTTGAAGCAACGATAAGTAAACGGACAGCACGTATACGTCACAGTGCATGTGGGCAACCTGCAAATAGTGTTAATTACAACTTTTTTAGGTATAAATAATCTTTGGCATTTAAATAAAAACTTGCTTTCAGGGATAGAACAAAATGTTATTGCTAACTAATTTTATTAAACCAACAAAAAATCGGACTCTTTTTAAATTAAAGCCAATTTTATAATACTTAGATAAACCTCAATTAAAGCTTGTTGCTAAGAATATCATTTTTTTTTATATTGAAATTGTTCGTTTGATAGTCTAACTAATGATTGGAAAATCATAATTTCAAAAATTTAAACATATTTCTTCAGGCTCGTTAATTCTGCTTGTTTTTTAAATATTTTTGAAATAAATACATAAATACAAGTCTAACACAGAACATAACCAATACAAATATCATATTTTATTTTATTTTTGGTTACTTAGTAACGTCAAAATGTCCTCAAAGTCATAATGGAATAACCGAAATACAAAATTTACCAATGCCCTACCTAATATGAACGTTGCCCTGCCTTAAATTCAACTCTGGCTACGGGACTGGATGGGACCTTATTTCGTAGAGCGTTATTTCACGTCACCGTATTTTGTTATGTAGACTTGAAACTGAAACTTTGCTTTCTTATGCAAAATATTTAAGTCCTACAGTTTTTAAATTTGCGTGAATACGTATTTTGTGTGTGTGTGTCACACCAACAATATATTTTGTTATTTATAACAACACTTAACTCCAACCAATTTCCCTGACTGCTTGCAAAAAATCTAAAAGAAAAATCAGTTTAAGTATCTCCTTTTAGAATATTGTTTTTATTAAAAAGAAAGAAAATAAAACAGCACGTTTCGTATTCCCAACATCGTCGTCGTTCTCTTCGTCATCGCCGGATATCCGTGCAAATATGAAAGAAATGTGTGCTAGCTACCATTCAAAAATTTCAATGAAATATTACCCTGTCGAAGTTAAATACAGCAGGTTCTGTATACTGGCGTTCATACTGAGTACAAGGCAGGTAAGTTGATTTTCGTGTTTTTCTCATAAAAGTCTTTAAATTGTGTGCTTTATTTTAAATCTTTCTATAACTCCGAATTCTCATCATTCGTAGCTTTATTCATTTTATTCTAAGTTTTTTGAAGCTAAAATGACAGCTGAATTTTTAAGGGAATGTATAAGAGTATTATAATCAAATCAAATGAAATATATAGGTATACAATATACCAATGTTTAATATGAGCGATACACTTCACCACAAAACACGTATAAAAATGATGCTGCCGTACGTTGATGTGAATGCGTTACTCATCTCGGGATGAATTCCATTTAGCCCATAAAGGGAAATTACAAGTGAAATGGAATTTGCTTGCCACTGAATATTAAAGAAACATTAACATACCCTTTTGTCATTACATTTTGGTTGTTGGATTCACCCCTCACCTCTTCTACCAACATTTCCAAACTTCCATTTTCACATTAGGTTATCTTCTGTTTTTGCTTCGTATAAACAGAATACAGAACTGCAAAAGGCAGTAAGTCCTTCATTTTCAGTTTTTATTTTTTACACAGGCAGCTGTTGGTACATAAATGGTGTTATGGTGTCATCGCGAAAATGTGAATTTCTCCAAACATTGATTTGTTAAGAAATTGATAAAATCAAAACTATTTTCAGACTGTAATTTTTGTTGTCAATATTTTACATCGCCTATTGGGTGCCAGGATTTTTTGCAAGAAGTATGCATATTGCACTAGCTCAGTACTCCGAACATCCAAGACCTTATTGGGCAAAAGTTTTTGAGCGGTTGATGGCTAATCAAGTTCTTGTTTTTTTTCAATCCGATAATAGAATTTCCAAATGGCAATCTGGATTTCGCAAAAATCACAGCTGTGAATCTGCCGTAGTAAAAGTAACATATGATTTTCGTGTTGCACTTGATAGAAACAAGCTTGGAACTTTCTTAGATTTCTCAAAGGCTTTTGATTGCATTGATCATCAAATATTAATCTTAAAACTTTGTAATAATTTCAACTTTTCTTACACTGCTCTGAAGCTTTTGAGAAATTATCTGTTAAACAGACGTCAAACAATAAAAACAAATCAAGGTGTTTCAAGCTCGTTTAATGTTAACTGCGGTGTTCCACAAGGTTCGATTCTTGGACCACTTCTGTTTTCCCTCTTTATTAATGATCTTCCTTCAGTTGTTCAAAATTGTAACATTCATATGTATGCGGATGATGTGTTGTTGTATATTTTTAGTGATTTGGGTCTAATGGATGATTGTGTTGCTCGTATAAATGAAGACCTAGTTAATATTCTAAGCTGGGCTAAATAAAATGAAACTTAATCCGACAAAAACCCTAAGTATGGTATGTTCAAGACGAGAAGTTAATCTTTTGGACCCTCCGAATATCGTTTTAAATGCTCAAAATATTGAGTATGTTAGTAAAGTTAAGTACCTAGGTTTTCATATTAGGCGTTTTTCTTTTTTACATCTGAACAGAGCCTGAACTGCCAAACTAAAAATTGTGTTTCTTTTTTCGTTCAGTGTGTTCAGAGCATCAAAGTTGTGTTACTTTTTACGTTCAGAGCACTGATTCTGAGTGTTCAGAGTTCGACCGACGCGCTCGGAAAAAAGAGACCGAGCATTGTGAGCAAAATGCCTGAACAAACAAATGACAAGCATATGAGATGTGGTTAAATGAAAAGAAATGTTTAAAATAATTAAAATGGTGAAGGAAACAAGTAGATATGGCAGAAAATATCAATTTTGTGATAAATAATAGTCTATTATATCATTTGTTAATACAATTATATAAATAAAAAAAATCCTGAATATTAAGTGCTCAATTGTATTTCAAAATTACATCAGAACGTTCAGAAAATGTTCAGAGCTAACTTTGTTCAGAGTCTGTTCAGCAAGCTCTGAAGACTCTGAGCTACGAGCTCCGAACTAAAAAAGAAAAACGCCTATTAATAACAAGTTCAGCTGTTGTGATGCAATATCCGAAACCATTCGTGGAATTTACAGTGGGTTGCGTTTTTTGAGATTCTCTTCCCATTTTTTGAATATGGAATTGAAAAAAAACAACTAGTAAAAAGTTTAATCATGCCTTATTTCATTTTCAACTTCGCCGTTTACCCTTGTCTTGACTATGATTGTAAGAATAAACTAAATGTTGCATTTAATGATTGCTTTCGTTTTATTCATAATATATGAAAGTGTTTCATTTTTAACATGATTCCTTGTTAGGAGTTAATTTAAATAAATATATTTTGTATCGAAACATTTCACTGCTACATAAAATATTTCATGGAAGATGTCCAGGGTACTTAGAGGAGACGCTCCATTTTGCTAGGACTCGTAGAGGTCTTATATTAATTTTGCCGCACTTTACACACACCATTGCTGAACGATCTTCCTTGGTTTCTGTTGTCAGGACATGGAACTCTCTTCCTTTTGATATTCAAAGAACTTCCTCACAAGCTTCCTTCAGAAAAATAATGTTCTCATATTTTCCTCTTCTCTTTAACTTTTTTCTTTTTATTTTTATAGTTTAAAAATGTTGTAAAATTTTTTATATAACTGTTATTTAATTAATATATTGAACTTTTTGTTGTAAAGTTATATTTTATTTTAACTTGGTAAGCAAACTTAGTAGTATCTAAAGATTATATCTTACTGTATCTTGTGATTATTTGAAATACAAATACAAATGCAAAATTATTGCCTTATACCCTTCAAGAATTCCTTGAGTGCACAATTCAAAGGCAATTTTCAGCAACATGGAAGTTTTATCAGTAGCAAGAGGCAATACTTGTGAAAGATTAAATAAAAACATTCAAGGAGTCTGTTCTTCAGTTCTTTCGATAGTAACTCGTAAAACGTGTTGTTTAAATTCAAGCGAAGCAAACCAGAGCATCCTGTATGAAAGTATTGACTTGTTAAAAAGCTGTTTTACACTAAATTTATTACGAATTAAAACATATATTTTTTCACATTGTTGAAATTTCAAGAAAATAATCTGTACCTATTGTTATTTGTCTTTTGAAAAACTGCTTCTAGCCGAAGCACATGAACTTTCAGTTTGTCAGACCTATAAACAAATAAAATAAAACATCGTTCTCCATGATTCTCATCCAAACGAGTGACCATAAAAACTTTATAACTTTGGCATCTTAACAAAAGTGATGTTACGAACATAGTCAATGTTCGATAAATGTTTGGTTACTGTCTTGATGTACATTTTTTTTTAGATAACATCTACTCCACCTTGAGGAGTTTGCAAGATTGAAGCCAAACAAATTGATTTCAAAAATAAATCATTCAACAGGATGTTAAACTTGATTTAACAAAAATATTTTGATTTTTTCTTAAATGTTAATATGTTATGTTTGTCAAATGAAGCCCGCAAAAATTCACCTAAGCACGAGGAACAGACGAATGGTCCACTGTTGTTGGTAAGGCTAAAAACACACCGAATCAGACAAGACGTCTTTTTGTCACTCGGCAAAAAATCGTGTCTGATTCCAACCCACATCAAGGCCGACAACGACAAAATGTCTGGTATTTGTCCGCTTCGGTGTGTGTTGCTCCTATACAACCCCTTGTATTTACTGCAATCGACAAACGGACAAGAAATTTTATCGTTTCGTGTCATTTTCGGTGTCTGTTACCTTATAAGAGCAATGGACACAGAGACACGATTTCTGTCGAATGACAAAAAGACTTCCTGTCTGATTCGGTGTGTTCTTAGCTTTAGCTGAATTGGATGGTATCGTATAACACCGACGAAGCCTTGAAGGGGCACGCGTGTAAATAATTTTAAAGCCTTGTCCTCCAAAGTGCTAATGGCTGAAGTGAAGAGGTTCCTTTGCAAAATATGATGAGAAGACATTACAATCCCACACCTTGTATATAAACATCGCAACAGTAGGAACTTATGCGTTTGCCCTTACATCTGTCGATGAGACCTTTCTTAAGAAAGGGACTTGAACAAAGTCGGTCGCCTGATATACACATATTTTTACCTATCAAGGTATGTTTGCATTATATCATTCACACAAATAATCATATGTAATACTTGCATATGAATGTACATAGCTTAGCTATGTACCATTAGTGTTTGATATGTTTGAATGGTTCTTTTCTTGAAAAGAGAAAATGCGAGAGAGTTATTTTTATGTATACACTGTACAGATTACAGTTGCTGTTGTCTGTCGCTGAGCTGTAACTGAAATTATAAGGCGGTCTGCAGAAGGGTTTGAGGTGTTGAAATGGTTCGCTGTAAATTTTACAAAATCCCCAAAAGTGATATTCGTACATTTTTCCATTAGTCATATACAAGAGCAGACAAAGTGCTTCATGGTATGTGCGGTGTTGGAACTTGGAGTGCAAGGTTCTGGTTAACAGAATGCTGTGAAAGCTATTAAATACAAAATGCGAGGATCTCTATACGAAAGGCAAAAGAGAACATATTTGTAGAGTCATGCGACTCGGTTGCTGATTTTGAGTTCATAATTTGGTTGGGTAACGAACGAATTAGAAAACTCCATTAAATGTTGGTTTTCGTTGAAATTGGAAAGGTTTTGTTGTTGTTGTTTTTTTCTCTGTAGAAGTGGAACGTTATCACGTGCATAACAATAATTCAAAATCAAGAATAAGACCAGGAGACTAGACAAACAACATGGCTAATATATACGGTTACATGGTGAAGGCAATATTGAAGGTGTAACGTACCCAGTAAGTTCAGAGTCTTATGCCTCACGCCCAATTTCAATGTTGATGAGTTTTACTTTGCAATTAAGAAAACCGAATTTCACCGTCAATTTTAGATGTACATAGATTGTATAGGCAATGAATAAAGTGATAGGTATTACATGTACCGAGGTCGGGTATTAAATTTAAATAGATAGAAAACATCATTTTTCATCATCACGAAAATGGAATCAATGACCAAGAAATCATTACTTGCTTATTAATGGTGGTACTGCAGTCCAGGTCGGACTAGGGCTTCATCCAACCAAGCGTCTCCAGCCATCTCGGTCTCTAGCTAGCTGCCTCTATGTCCTTACCGCCTGTATGATCCACCCAAGCAGCGGTCTTCCTCTTCTGATATGTCCTTCCTGGTTGGATTCGAAGAATCTACGAGCCGTATTGTTATTTTATATGCGCGCTATATGACCCACCCATCTAAGTCATTGGGTCAGTGTCACTGAACAGCTCGTACATTTCTTGACTGAATCTTCGTCTCCATTCTCCATTTATGTAAGCTCGACCAAAAATCACTGGAACAATTTTTTTCTCGAAGATGCCGAAAGCGTTTTCATCCGATATTGTTCTTTCTTGTTGACAGCATTAACTTGATCTTGTCCTCGTTAACGGTCGGACCCATCTCCGTCTCAAGACTCACGAACGCTCCACTGACATCACGCTGTGTTCTTTCAATTATGTCAATGTTTTCTGCCTGCGTATCTTAGTAGCTGGACGGACTTTTGAAAGATTGTTCTCTGGTGTTGACGTTTGAATTTTGCACAATCTTTTCAAGAATGATGTTGAAGATATCGCATGACAGCGCATCGGGTTGTCTAAATCCAATGCATCCGTTAGTTTTTTTCCAACCATGATGGAACAGCGTGAGTTTTAAATTGGTATCTTACATAGATAGACGAGGTTTTCTTGGATGCCAAAACTAGACATTGCTCTATATAGTTGGACGTTATACGTGGCCTTGAAATCGATGAAAAGGTGGCAGGTATCGATTTGAAGTTTCTGGGTCTTCTCCAAGATCTGCCGTAGAGTGAATATTTGATCGAGGGTAAACTTTCCAGGTTTGAAGCCGAACGGATTAGGATCAGGTTATTGATGAAAGGCTTCAAGCCCTCACACAGCAAGGCAGACAAGATCTTATAGGGTATAGGCGATGTTAAGGAGGCTTACACCTCTGTAGTTGGTGCAGTTCAGGGGATCACCTTTGTTTAGGATCGGGCATACGATGCTGAGGTTCCATTCATCGTGCATGCTTTAATCCGACCAAATTTTGCAGATGAGCTGGTGCACCTGCGGCTACGCGCGCAGTCTGTTTCAGCAGGTCTGTTCGACTTAATTTAAGATATCACTATGTTCCCTTCGTCAATATCGGGTGGGTGGAATTGGTGGTCGACTCCACCCAAATTTAATGATTCTGTATAGCTGGCGGAGTTTTGATCGTCATCACCATATTATAAAGCTTGGAAAATTGGTCTTTCCGTATCCTCAGCAGTGACTGTGGTTACACAACGATTTCTATATGCTTTGTTTCTATAGGCTTTGCTTGGTGGTTTGTCTTACGTCTTTTTTAAACCTCGTACCTGTAGTGACATCCCTCTAAATCTATCTCTTCGATCGTGAGCTTCTCATATCTCATGTTCCCTTTTGTCCTTTCTGAGAAGTTTGTGCTCCTCTCTTCTTTTCTGCTCGTAGACCTCGCGAGTGGCAAGAGTTTTTCTCTGTAACGCAGATTTCCTTATTTAACGTTTCTTTGAAAACTGTTTTATTTCTTTAATTTATTTATATAGACTAGTCAATATGGAGATCTGAGCCATATCAATTTTCAAGGTGTCCCTTGCTCTTAGCCATCACTAACAGCGACAAAAAAAAAAAAAACAAATACAGTGGTGGTCCAGTATAACGAACGATATAATGTCCAGAGTCAATTCGTTATATCGAAATTTCGTTATATCGAAACGTTTTTTTCATACAAATCTTTAGGTTAATAGAAAGTGCAATTGCATTTTTCATCATTTTATTTCATACTTCATAAAAAAAAAAATATGTAAATACATATGTACTTCGCTTAATAGAATAAAAAAAAAACATTTAACTTCATTTACTTACAACGAAACGTTTAAGGAATAGACTTATTAGTCTTGTTCTTATTCTCAAATTTAAGAAAAAAAATCGTTAATATGCATCTGTTTTTTTGGTCGTTGAATGTTATTATTGAATGCCTCTGCCCGCAAACTTCTTAGAACTAAGACTTTAGAGTTTTAAATGCCGTTTTGTTCAATTTTGTGCATAGCGAACGAAGCAACTGTTTACATACACAAAGACGAATACGTAGGACAAAGCAAGCGAAAAAAACACTTGTGTAATGGGAAATTGTGTATGTATCTTCCAATATTATCATGAACATGCATGTTGGTAGATATTAAATCATTTACAGTCATTTTTTTTTTCATTTTCTGAAATTCGTTATTTGTTCGTTATATAGAACACCTAATGGACTAGAAAAAAGTATTCGTAATATCGATCATTCGTTATGTCGGCATTCGTTATACTGGACCACCACTGTATAGATATAAATTTATGTATGTCTCAGGTGTTCCCTCCCTACTTTGACAACTTCGGGAATTGAAGAAAACTTGCAATTATAGATCTAGAATTGAATTTCGAAAGTTGAAACTTACCTGCAGAAATATTGACAATTATCTAGTATAGAATGACTGACAGTATAGAATGACTGACAGTTGATGTTGTTACTGTCCTAGGTCAATACAGATCTATTGTGATACCCGTCAGTATTGCTACTGAAGTTAATAAAAACCTATTTTTTTAGTTAATAGAAGTTCAGAATGTTAGTATCTGGAGTACAAGAGTGTTCTTCTAAGTACCCCGAATTGCCAAGCAATTTCTTCCTTTGGTGGGAGAGTGGACCCCCTCGTCACCGCATTCTCTGCATAGACCATCTGAACTGATTCTCATCTTTTTCTTATGATATCCTAACAGATTATGTCCGATAAGTATGTTTACAAGAGATCGAATTTATATCTTGTGCAATTGCATAATTTTTTCCGTTTTTTGTTTGTTAAAACAGGGCCAGATCATTCTTGATGTGCCGCAGGTGTCAAAAAGGTTCCATATTTCATCGGCCATAACAGTTATTCTTTTTGAGATTTCCTGCCTTAAATAATAGGTGCTTACTATCTGAGCTTGGCTTCCATCAAGCGTAGATCCTAATTTTGATATTTCATCGGCTTTCTAGTTGCCTAGTATATTGTTGTGGCCTGGGACCCAGCAGAGTCTAATCTTATGCTTTGCGTCAAGAACATTAAGCTCTTGGCAGCAGCCTGAAACAAGCTTTTATTTTACCTCAGTGGCATTAATAGCTTGGCTATAATTGTAAAAGGTAATATCCGCACGTGGTATCGCTATCATTAATACTTGCTTAGCAGTTGTAATCACTGCCAAGATCTCCGCTTTGAAGACACTACTGTAGTCTGGAAGCCTAAGCGAGTCGGTCAAATTGAGAGATTCAGAATAGAAGCCTGCCCTTACACCAATATCCATCTTAGAGCCATCAGTTGGTACAGTAAGCAATTGACGACTGACTGGAGTATGGCATGTTATCTATCCATTCCTCTATGCTTGGGATGGCAGCCTGGAATGGTTAATGAAAATTAAGTAGAACTATGACCCATAACCTTATGAAGGATCTGAGCATGTCCTATATATTGTTATTCCAGACTTTAGACTTGGTCAAAGTTTTGAGGTTCGTACTCTTTTCTAAAGCTTTCCACCGAACCAGATTACCATAGGTTAGTATTGGTCTAATTATGTATTGCAGAATACATCCATCTGATAATTTTAGGGTTTGGTTCCCAGGTTTTCCCGAAAATTCTGTTACAGGAGAAAAAGCGATCAACGCCTTTTTATATCCATCTTTGTGATCAGACCCCAGTTTAGTTTTTTATCTATGATCACACCGAGATACTTTGTACGGTGAGAGATTTTAAGAGGACAGCCTTCAATTGATTGTACTTTAAAAACCTGTATTTTGCGTTTGTAAGTAAATAGCAATAGTTCTGTTTTAGCTGGATTGACTGTCAGCCCAAAGTTTCAATTCCCAAGAACGTTGCAATGGTGTATTCCTTGTCGTTCAGTGATTTTTCAATGACGCTGACAACACTGTGCAATGCTGTTTCAACGATTTTTCTTATGTGTAGGCATGTTCAGCTTCCAATATACAGTCCGGTTTCAATGTTTCGGATTTGCATATCAGTTGTTTTCAAAATAAACGATAGTAGACTAGTGAGTCTTAAGTCTTGGCTTGGTTTATCAGCCTTAGCGATGAAAACTACTTTTACCTCACGCCACGATAAGGGAACATTTAGGCTATTATAGAAAACGCTAGTTAGACGTGGGCTAATAATGTTTATGCTTTTCTGAAGCATCATAGGAAAGATTCCGTCTAGACCAGGGGACTTATACGGCGTAAAGGAGTGAATAGCCCATTATATCCTTTCTTCCGTTATAATATCCAAAGGTACTAGAATTTCTGTATGAAATTCTATTTCCCGACTATGGATATCAGCTGCGCAGCCAGGAAAATTAGTCTTCACAAGGAGCTCATGAGGGTTTCGTTACAGGATTCAGTCCAGCTGCTTGTAGGTTTTTTTTAGAGATCCTATAGTGACTGAATCTTTGGTCAACATTTTTCTGAGACTGGCAGAGTCATTTGTGCTTTCTATTTAGTTGCAGAAGGCACTCCATGAGCTACGTTTTGCTCGTTTAGTTGCGACCTTAAACATACATTGACTGGTCTTTTAAAGTTCCCTGTCAGTTTCTATTCTCTTTTTTTTCGCAACATTGAAAAGTCTTCAAGTTTTTTTCTTAGGAAGCCTACTTCAGCGGTCCACCAGGATGATTTTTTCCTATATTTTCCCATATGTTTGATGGGACAGCTTTTTTCTGAGGCGTGATTCAGAATAACTCTGAGTTTTACTGATGTTAAATAGTGTCCGGGTTCTGAATTCCCTGTCCTACTTCCCTACAGAATAATACTTCTTTTTTTCTTGTTTGCAGGGGTGACCTCTTTGTGGACGAAAGTGTATCATCCTGCCTTATTCTCTTGGACGTTGTTGCCACTGAATCAGGGTCTTTGGGAGACGCATGGCCCACCATCTCCTTCCCCTTCATCAGGTTCTTAGTCCCATTGTTTTTGTTTTTGTTCGTTATTGTCAGAGTCAGAGTCTTTAGGTTACGTTTAGCGTTTCCGAGCAATATCATATCCCTTGCTGTTAAAGAGTCCGGATCTTTATTAAATAGGCGTCGAATCTTCCGTTCAGTGTTGCGTGTTTTCCTTTGAAGGATTCTGTCTTCAGTTAGAGTTTTGATAGTCTTTTTCTCGATCACCCTTTTTGTTGTCCTTGTACTCTCTGTCATCACGTCCACAGCACTGCTGCTTGACGAAGGTGAAAAGGAGACATGGCTCCTTGTGATGCTTTCACAAGTACCCTCCATATTCATCCCATCCAAAACATCTCACCGTCTTCCAAGCCCGTTGTTTCGCACGGCCCTGTACTAGGTTTTGTTGATGCAGATGGTTTCAAAGTCCTTAACAGCGTCTGCGTCTTGATCGGGGGTGTAACTGATGTTGTCTTTAATTTCTGTACAAACAAAACATTTTGTTGAGCATTTATTTTTTTTTCATTTTTATTTAAATTTGTTTAAACACGAATTAAAAATAAGTCTTATACCATTTAAATGAATAAAATAAAATGCTTTTAGCTTAAAATTATGTTCATAATGTGTCAACTAATCGACCCGGTCATGCATTTATATCAGTATAAATAATAATTTAACTAATTAATTAAAAATAATACCTAGGTAATCCTTCAGAAAGGTATTTGCAATGGTATGTACACAAAATATATGTACCTATGTGGAACCAAAAATACAAAAAATAAAATCAAACATAATCAATTCATTCCTCTTGCCGGTAAATCAATTAATCGCCTTTCCTCTAACGCCCCAATAAATCGACATTGCGGGCTTAATCCACTAATAAAAGTTGCATGATGCATGCATAACCTAAATGCCATATCAATCATACTAGTATCGTCGTTTGGTATGTATTTGTTTTCTAAATATTTTCTTTCATTCCTACGGCTCGCTCATTGGTTTGGCGAGAACATATTCCAAAAATGAGATCCGCAGCAGCAATCAACATTAATAGTTGTATTAGTTCCATGCCAAGGAATAAGGCACCTTACCTGTGTTTGTACACATGCAATTTTATTCAAGTTTACAGAGTACACATCGCATACATCACGTCATCAAGTACACTCAAGAACCATCTACGGTACAGATGCACATACAAGTACTATACGTGTAAATCGAGTTAGAAAAATGTAACTCAACTTCTCTCCTCAAGCATGAATGGAGCTCTCAAGTGGATTCGAAATCAACATCTACTACGGATTTTTTTTCACCCATCATTTTAAAAGTCCTGCTCTTGCTCTAGGTCCGTCTTTCAGGCGAATGATTAAAAATGCAATTACAACGAAGTTACTATTTTTTTTTTCTGTTATAGCCCTTTGGTTGTAACTGATGCAGCGTGCAACGTTTGGTGGGATAGCCGCCGATGTCAGTAGACAGTAGTGGTGGTCGTGGTCCTGGTTCCGACGTTTCTTAGATACTCTTATTTGGACAACAGCGAACTTGCAAAAAGTTGCTACTGTCATTTCATTGTTTGTACACATGGTTAAACGGATTTTTTTTTCCTGTAAGTTGCTGCTCGATCTTCTCGAACGAAATGGGAGAAATGAAAATATGGAGCACAGTTACGAGGATATGATGCGAAACGAATAATTGTGGAAAAAAAGATAGACGTAGAGCAACAAACGAGGAAAAACAATTTTTCTGTCTGTTGCAAAAAACATCCGCAGACCGGAGGAGAGACCCACCACATCCAGGTTGGCATTCAATTACGAACTTCACAGTCAGGTAACATGACTTAAGGCTATGTGAAACAGAAAACCGTGTGCAGATATATCTAGCCCAGCAAACAGGGCTGGATTTGGATCTGTGGCTTCGAAAAGTATTGAAATTCTTTTTCTAAAGACCAACTTCTTCACCGGTTCAATCTGAGATGGTAATCAGACCGATTTTTTTACTGGTAAAATATTGCTTTTATTAGCAGTTTTTACGAGTATCCTCGTTGAAAAAAAAAATAATATTTTCAAAGCCAATGTTGAAAAAATTAATTGTTGATCAAAAGCATGAATCAAGTATATAACTATGAAAGAAAATTACACATCAAAAAATTTCAAACATTCTGAGAAAGACTGTGTCATTCAGTTTTTCAGTTGTTTGAAATTGGAGAGACAAAGTTTTTTGCGAAAGAAAATCTTATGGAAACAGAAGTTTTTAAATAGAAATTTGTCAACATTGCAACTCATGTATCTACCAATAATGTTCCAGATTGTTTTTTTTTTATAATGAGAAAAATAGGGCAGTTTTTTTTACGAAATCTTTTAATTAAGAAAAATTGCATAAAAACAATTAGATGCAATTGAAAATTTAGGTACCATCAAACTATGCAAAACAAATTTCGCAGGGTCCGCTAGCTTTAAATAAAAAAGCCCCCACGTTTGAAAAGTTTCTTTTCAACCTTTTTAAGCTAATAATAATTCGCAAAGCAACATTTTTTTTTTTTTTTTTTATTATGCGGCGCCGCATGCATGTGAACATCACTCACTTTGTATTTTTTTGGTATTTTTCGGTATTTTTACCAATCGACATTTTGAAAGTCGACTTTATGACAGTCGATTCTTTTAAATTGGCATTCAAAAAATCGGTAAATAGTACCCAACCCTTGTTCTTAAGATTGAACAAGTAAGAAAACACGTATACGCCAGAGTGTACCAATGTTATTAACTTCCCAGAGGAAGTTATTGTAATGGGGCCGATTTTGTGAATCTCCAACTAGAACCCGAATCAAGCGTTTTTATAATGATGTCTGTGTGTGTGTATGTGTGTTCGTATGTGCTTTACGTTTTTTCGACTATCTCATGAACCACTCATCGTATTGTCATGAAATTGGTCTCATTCTACGTGGCATTGTGTTGTTAAGAGCTAATTAGGTTTTGAGCGAAATCCGTTTAGCGTTTTTTTAATGGCAATCAAAAATCTATGACAACCCTAATATAAAGACAATTATGATAATTTCTTCAAACATTTCAACAATAATGCAAAAAATCTTATAGTTAGTGTGAAAAAAAAAACAATATTCAGGAGTATCATAGACCATAATTGATTACTAGCTGACCCATCATATATCTTCGGATATACTATTCCGATTAGAAAAGTTATTTCAAAAATAGAAAACTACAATATTCAGGAGCAATATAGGCTGTATTTTACTTTGCAAAGTAGTTGTACATGAATCCGAGAGTTGGTATGAGTTATTCAATGAAGTTAATGTGTGTCCTCAAATCATCATTATTGAACTTTACTTTGAAAACCAACGTTCGTGTACATTGTACAACTCTAATGGGATGCATTGGCTGGAGATTTTGTAAAACAACTAATGCTTTTATATATTTTCTACTCTGGGAAGTTTGGCGTATGAACCACATAGGTTGCACTCATATTTTATTAAATTTTTAATTAAAATTGTATTTGAGATTAACAAGCCGTGAGCTGATTATTCATATGAGTTAGCAATAATTTCAATGTAATTGATCTTATTAATGTTACTGAGCTCCAATGATATATTATATAATGAAAGACGTGCTCGTTTACTTCCCGAATTTTTAATAATAATAGATTTTTCGGCATAGGCTTGTTGATATGATCACTATTTAAGACCTTAAGTAAATATGCATTTTTATCCCGAGTATTCTAGTTAATGTAACTTTAATAACGATTGAGTATACTTATTAGTCGAGTGCCGAACAATTAGAGTTTATGTTAAAATTAATTTTTAAATTATTTTATACTCACGTTGGATACACCAAGTATGCGGTTTGAAGGGTCTCATCTTTTATATATTT
>CAKKXW010000297.1:8661-27208 GCA_920937365.1 Sphaerophoria rueppellii | reverse complement strand
ATTTATATTTTAGAGGAAATGAGAATGAAAATTTTGAGAATTGAACGAACGAAGAATGTACACAGGAAGTAATCGTTGTCGTGTTTCAACTATTCGGTATAGGCACAAGATGACATTTGGGATTTTGTATTTTAACTCTTTTCTGTTTTATTTACAAGGGTCGATACGAGGGATTATCTGGATAATGATGGGCATTTGTAGTTGTATGTAGTATTGTTACGAGTTTTTTTTTCTTTCTTTGTTAGTTTGATTGATAATCTTCTCGTAGGTTTATTTGGGTTCTTTTATCTTTTTGAATAAGTTTTTACTTCGGGGGAGATGTGTTTTTGAAACAGGGATATTGGAAGGAAACACGGATATGGCTTATCAACTTTGTGCTGTTGCTAATGAAGGACACATGTAAGAAGCAAGCAAGTTAAGAGTTTTAAAAGTAAGAGTAAAGGAGATTTTATATTTATGTTTTTTTAATGAAGTCTCAATGCATTAGGGAACCTGCTGAAGCTTTGAAAACATAAATTTTTAAAAATGATAGGGTAATGGCACCTGTTCCGAACATCCCCTGTTACCAAACACTTTTGAGGAAAATAATTTCCTTATTTTACCATTTTTTCCAATCACATACATGTGTGGGCATTCTTTCTTTATGAATAGTTAAAACATCACACAAAAAAAAAGGTTTCTTAAGAGAGCAAAAAGTTCAATTCAGTGGTAGGTTAAATAAGCAAAAAAATAGGTTAATTTAAATAAATTTTTATTACCGGCACGAATGGAACTACAAATGGACTTGTTTACAGGTTGAGAATCTTCAACAATATTGCTCAGAGTGTCGGTCAAGGAGGTCGAAAGCGTCCAGGAGCATTCGCCATCTATCTAGAACCCTGGCACTCGGACATTTTTGAGTTTCTTGGCTCGAAGAGGAACAACGGTAAGAAGAAAACTCGGGCACTGATTTCTTCTATGCCCTGATGTGGATTCCTTTTTGTTCATGAAGCGCTTCGTTCATGAGCGTGGCCCATGTATCCGCACAAATGTCCCAGATTGCACGAAGTCTGGGGTGAAAAAATCGAAGAGCTTTACACTCGCTACGAGAAGGAAGGTAGTGTCAATCGAACAATCAAAGCTCAAGCTTTGCCGATTGCTAACAGAAAAGTTGAGAAGCACTTTTTCATGACAGATGACACTACATGCTCTAAAAGGGCGCCTGCAATCGCAAATCGAATCAACGAAATGTCGGAACAATCAAATGCAGTAATCTGTGTACAAATATTGTTGAGTACCTATTTAGCTCCAGGTAAAAAACCTGTCTGCAATTTTGTGTCGATCGCTTTGAATGTTTTGGTCATGCCACAGAAGAGGTTTGATTTCCAGAAGCTCAAAGAAGTCACCAACGAAAAATCTTAACGAAATCATCGATGTCAACTATAATCCAGCCAAAGAACAACATATCCCCCGAAATATTAAATGTTCATGATTATAACAGACAAAGCAGCGGTAATGATAGCAACAACAAAAAAAGCAGCAAAAAAATCTACATCAACGATTGTCTAACATCCTACACAAGGTCTTTACTAAAAATGGCAAATGAACTAAAACGCAAAAATGAATGCAGATTTGTAGGGGTTAGAGACTCAACAGTATGCATGAGGAAAACTGAAGGAGAGAAAGTTTTTAAGATAAAATCTTTTGATGACATTTGTAAGTTTAAATCAACCTAAAATTATTCTTGTCTTTTTTTTTTTTTCTCTTAAAACTATGAATTCAGAACTCAATTTAATATGTAATGCAAATTTTCAAAATGATTTAATTATTAATGATAATGATACCATTTGTTCATTTTATACTGAAGATGTGAATTGTTTTTGTTTAGAGCATCTACAAAATGAGATACCTGGCTTTTCTGTAATACACCAAAATATTCGCAGCATGAGAACTTATTTTGATAATTTTCTTGCTCATCTCACGGCTCTTAATCACTTGCCAGATTTATTTTTTCTTACGGAAATTTGGATTTTTGAGGAAGAAAAGAATAATTTTGATATAATTCCGAATAATTCCTTTAAAGCGACATGCAATGAGACGTATGCTGCGAGTGGCGTTGCAGTATATTATAATAACAATGTTTCTAATTGCAATGTCATTGAATATAAACTTGTAAGTTCAGATATAATCAGTGTAGGTTGCGACGTTTCTGGTGTTAACTTTTGTTTTGTATGTGTCTACAGACTACATAAGTGTACGGTGGAGTATTTTTTGAATGAATTTTGCAGATTTTTGGAGAATCAAAGTTGTAAAAATTTAATTCTGTTGGGTGATTTTAATGTAAACATTCTGTCTGAGACATCAGAAGCTGATGATTTTCTAGGTCTTTTGTCATCTTTTGGTTTTGAGTCTCTAATAAATGAACCAACTAGATTAAATTCTTGCCTTGATCATATTTTCATTAGGTTGCATAGAAATGTTTCTACCGAATACAAAGCATTTATCAGAGATCTTAATATAACTGACCACAAGTTAACTGGCATTCAGTTCAGTTGCGTACAATCAAATACTTTTAGTAAATTTGATAAGTTTGAACATGAAAAAATTGACTTTTCATTGTTAAGATCAAATTTAAATATGGAATTTTGGGAAGAAGTTTATTCTGCAAATGATCTGTCAACTGCATTTAATATATTTCTTAATAAATTACAATGCCACATAGATAACTGTAGTCAGAAAACTTACAAAAAAAACTAACAAATTTAAATGCTTGAAACAATGGATGTCTCCATGTTTACTTAGTAAAATAAAAAAGAAACATAATCTATCTCTTGCTATTAGAAAACATCCTAGCAACCAAAGGTTAAAATTATGTTATGAAAAGTTGTGCAAGGAGATAAAAGTTGAAATTCCACTTTGCAAAAATTCTTATTATATCAATAAGTTAGCTTGTAACACCGGCAGTTCTAAAAATGAATGGCGAATTGTTAATGAAATCCTTGGCAAAAATACATCCGCCTCTGATATAATCATCAAAGAAGAAAATGAATTGGTAACCAATCCCTTAGCAATTGCTAATCTTTTCAATAACTTTTTTGTTGAGACTGTAGATAACATTAGCATTAATAATGTTACTATTCCCACTCGGCTTTGCTCATCCAGAGTAGTTAATGATAATACACAAGCAACTAGTTTTTTCTTTGTACAATTTTCTGCGCTTGAGGTTACAAAAATAATTAAATCAATTAAAACATCTAATTCGTCTTCTACTGATTGTATATCAAGCTTTGTACTGAAACATAATGCATTTCATATTTCCGATGTTCTTTCTTTTATTTTTAATTATTGCATGCAAAAAGGTATTTTTCCTGAATGTTTAAAAACTGCAGTAGTTATACCGTTGCATAAAAAAGGGGATACAAAATTACTTAATAACTATCGTCCTATTTCAATACTTTCTGTCTTTTCTAAAGTGTTTGAAAAGGGTATTAAATGTAGAATGTTATCGATTTTAATTTTTTAAATGATAGTCAATTTGGTTTCAGAAGTGGAATATCCACTGAAGGAGCACTGTTGAAGTTAACAGGAGAAATTTATGAAAGTTTAAACGATTCAAAATTTACATCTGCCTTATTCATCGATATTAGTAAAGCTTTTGACATTATAAACCACGAACTATTGCTCAGTAAACTTCTTAAAGCGGGCTTTAAAGACCCAATTTTCAAATGGTTCTCCTCCTATTTGTCAAATCGTTATCAAGTTGCTAGGATAAAGAACATCTACAGTACAAAACGATCATTAAGCATGGGCGTCCCCCAAGGTTCAGTACTTGGTCCAATACTTTTTCTTATTTATACTAATTCGCTATTCTCTCAACCTTTCAAAGGAAAGATTACAGCATTTGCAGATGATACTTCTCTCTTATTTTCAAATACGAATTTAGTTGACTTGTATGCAAATGTTTGCAATGATTTAGATATACTAAGAAGATGGTTCAACTTACATAAGCTTGTAATTAGTAATAAAACTAAATTTATGACTTTCAATATAAAAGGTAACAGTTTTGATGAACTTTCTCTTCATTACCATTCACCAACTTGTAGTCGATTTGCTATGGCCGATATGGTTTTTAATAATCAAGTAAACTGTCATGAAAATTGTTTTTTAATAGAGCAAGTTGAATGTATCAAGTACTTGGGCTTATTTCTCGACCAAAATATGTGTTGGAAAGACCACACTGCTTACTTGAAACGGTATTTAAATGGGGTAGTAAGGCCATTGTTCCATCTAAGTATGTACTGCAATCTGCCAATTTTAAAACTAGTTTATAATGGCTTATTTAAATCTAAGCCAGATTATGGTATTTCATGTTGGGGTGGTACCTATTTCATTAAATTAGAACCTTTGTTGATCAAGCAAAAACACGCAATAAGAATTTTAAGTAAGGTTCACCGTTTAACTCCCAGTTTCGAGCTTTTCAAAAACCTTAACATTCTCCCCTTAAGACATTTGTATTGTTATAAAAATCTTAAGTTGTTTTTCTGTAATTCCGGGTTTTATTCTATTAGATTTCATTCAAATTATAACTTGAGAATTAACACAAGAAACGTCGTTACTATTCCAAATATTAAAAAAAAACCCACTTTACTCATTGTTTTAATGTCTCTGCACCGCGCCTTTACAGTAGTTTACCTGATAGTATAAGATTTGAGAGGGTGAGATCAGTATTTTTATCAAAAGTAAAAAAATTGTTATTTTCATTTAATCATTCAGATATTAATGCTCTATTAACAACAACAATATGATTGCTTACTTTTTTTTAACTTGTTTGAATTCAAATTTTCTTATTTTTTGTATTATTCATTTGCATTTGATGTCATATTTTCATTATTGTTCCCCACCAATAATATTTTTATATCTTGTTTTCATTGTAGTCAATTTTTTAGTACTTTCATCACTGTCTTTTGTCTAGATTGTACTCAGCTATTTCTATTTCTAACAATATTATTACGTTTTTTGTTTTATAATTAATCAACTTGTTATTGAGCAATCATTGTCAAGAAATATAAATAAAGAAAATAATAATAATAATAAAAAAAGTGCCGGAGGCTAAGAAGTCCAATATGCGACATGCATCGTCCAATCGGAATTGGAGTCCAAGGTTTAGCTCATGCTTTGATTACTATGCGTCATCCGTTGGAGAGTGAAGGCGTCCAGTTATTTAACCAACAGATCGCCGAGACCATCTATTATGGAGTTCTGGAAGCCAGTTGCGGACTGGCCACTAGGGATGGCGCCCCTTTGAAACATACGATATGTGGACTAAAACTCCAACCGACCTCTGTGCCGCTCTGAAAGACAGAATTTCGAACGTGGATGTTGACCTTCCGAAACTAGCAATTCAATGAAAATCTAAACAGTGCGTTATAGAATATACATACGTATGCCTATGCTTTTTATTAAATGAAGACAACAATGTTTTTTTTCTTTTCGGTACTAAAATTAATAACAATTTGATTCTTGGTAGGATCCCTTAGGACAATGCATTCCAGTAGTGTATTTTTGCTCATCAAATTTGCGAAGGAAAAAATCGAAAATTTCAATTTGCTCATTCAGGGGGCATAGTATCCGCCCATTTTTTTTAAACGGTTGTAGGATGTTGAATTTCAGAATTCTTGTTAGATTTTGGTCGAATGACATGAAAAAAATGAGAAAAAATTTTATTTCCATTAAGGAGCGTGATATCCGCCCACTTTATCAAAATGGTCAAAAAATTTTAAATTCGAAATACTGATAGGGTTTCGGTTCAATATAAGAGAAAATATTAGTACAAAATTGTAATTTCAATAAAGGGGCGTGGCTTCCGCTCACTTTGTTAAAATTGTCGTAGGATGTTGAAATTTAGAATTCCGGTAGGGTTTCGGTTGGGTATAAGGAAAAAAATGAGAAAACTACGGAAGTTTGTTTAGGGGCGTGTGGAATTCTATTCAGGGACGTAGTATCAATCTACTTTTTGAAATTTGTATAGTTTTCTTCTCAAATTTCATTAAAAGTACAAAATGGTTTGTTTTCATGTTCTTAATGGACTCCTAAATGGCCCAACAGATATTGGTGAATTCTACATGGTTAATACTGTTGTATTCAGTGATTGTTTCTGTGAAAAATGGGCTTTCGAATTGGAAAACAGAAAGTTTTTGATGAAAAATTCGTAAGCTTTATTGGTTTTCAAAGGAAAAGTTGCATGAAATTGTAGGTGCACTGATTTTCGAATAAAATAAATAAATAGAGTGGCGGAACAGCTCTTGAGGAGCCAAGGCCTTAGTGGCTTACTCGCATCAACTATTCTCTGAGTGCGTGTGGAGAATTGAGGGGACCTACAATATAACGCCGATTCCGACAAGAAAAGTTGAGAAGCACTTTTTCATGACAGATTGATATTCTTGGAAGTTTTGTCAGTTCTTCGCAAGAGGCAGTGCCCCTGGAAGACAAAATAAAAACCTTATGGGCACGAGTAGGACTCTGCTTAGCAGACAACGCACATAACCACTAAGTCGCGGGCACTACATATATTTACACATATTTCATAAATAAGCATTTTATCAAAGCTCATTCGGGCGTAACCGCGCTTTTTTCACAGAACTCTTTGAACAACAAAATCAATTCTTGGGGTACAAATTAGCAACAAAATTTTGAATACTTTTCTGTGCCGTCTTACGAAATGGCTCTGCTAGGGTAATAAGCGTTAAAAATAAATACAGTTTTATTACAGGAATTCGGCGTCCTGTCAATCCATTCAGCCCATTTAGTGATCTTAGAGATTTTTTCCCATGACAGCCATTTCAAAGTCATCCGCATGCCTTCATTTTGATGAATTTTT
Organism: Sphaerophoria rueppellii; assembly: GCA_920937365.1. Lineage (NCBI taxonomy): Eukaryota > Metazoa > Arthropoda > Insecta > Diptera > Syrphidae > Sphaerophoria > Sphaerophoria rueppellii. Next base: position 20,352 of record CAKKXW010000297.1, on the reverse strand, counting down.
TCAATTTTTTCTCATCCCCACAAAAAAAATTATTTTAAAAGGTGTTAATTTTCCACTTCCCTTAAGACCTTGTTCAATTACTCTTCTATGTGGCAGGGTTTTTGAACTTCTCCTAAAGTGTATCCTGTGTTCCTTAATAAAATTAAATTTCTTCTTTCTTTCATGATTTTAATTATGACTGCCATGTGTTAGTCTGTCGTCGTCATAGCTACCCCCATCATCGCCAGCTAAGGAGGGCTGCTTTAAACCATGAAATAGAAGAAGATGGATACGATTGGTTACAGTCGGGAGCAGGAAAAAAAAATATAAAAAGAGAAAAAGGGCAATGTTCCATCATCTCGTCATACATTACTCTCAGGATCAAAATCTCCAAGGATTCAGATCTAGTTTGTTTTCAGCCGGCACAAGTGATGAGTTTGATGATGAAGGACGGCTTCAAGCAGACATCGACTGGTGTAGTGATGCTAACGAACATAGAAATAGCTAAATGAACGATGATTTTGACTGATGTTATGGCGAATGTAATTAAAATCAATTATTTGTTCTTTTCTATGGATGGAACGTTTCGTCTGAGTTGATGACAGGGAATTTCTCATAGGGTTTTGTGCTGTTCGTTGTTTTACTGGTAATCAGATTAGCTTTTGATTTTCCTTGGAACTGGCAACATGGTTATGAAGTGAATGATGGAGGTAAAAATAAAGTACCTCCAAGACACATCAAGAGCTTTGTCTATGGTCCTTTCAGCCTGATGCCTCCCTGTGGCTTTCGTGTCATTCGATTTGGTCAAACAAAATTTAATTATGAGAAAAGTGAAGCAATTGAAGTTTTCAATGATGCCTCCCTTAAAGCACTTGTCAGTTAAGGACCCTTCTTAAATGCAGTTCCTTGTCAACACGCACCTGCACCTGTTCCACTTCCAAAAACAATCATCGTCTTCTGTTCATATGATTTCAATTTCTGATTTTACCACTAATGAACCCAATTTAACATTAAATTCAATTTACGTGTGTTCTCATCACACATTCGACGAGAAGACGACAAATCACAAATGTCCTTAACATCATTTCTAATTCAGCATTCAGGAATTATATCACCATACACAGCATTCACACACGTATTTATTAATTCCTCTGATGCAAATTAAACCAACCAACGACAACTCTATCTACAAGACATTCTATACAAGGATGTTAGGATCCGGTAATATCTGCAAAGACTATGAGACTACAAGACTATATGATGAAGATTAAGATGCTGGGCTAAATCATTGGAAATGAACAGAATGCGAATTCCCGCAACAGCAGCCAACCCAACTATCATCATTTGTAAGGATTCCACCAGGAGACCTCATAATTAATATGGCAATCACTGACACGTCATACAAAAACCCATTCGCCGCCTGCCAAACAACACACACGAGCAATAACACGCTTTCACACATGATTATGAGTAGGAACCTATATCGGTCGGTTGTAGTTTGTTGGTTTGGTATATTTTGACAGGATCAAGCCACCCAGGAGCTTGTCTTATCGTGTATGCTTGAATATATCATTACCGAGGTGTTGGTGTGTACAACTTCGACAACGACAACGACGCAAATGTTCAAGAAGATGCAAATCCAATTGCAAATCCGAATTCGTACAACTTTATGTACTTCATTAACATGCGGCTCGTCTTATGCCAACAGCATCAAGGACTTCCAATTTCCTCTCTCTTTTCTGTCTGTCAAACAACACAACAAGGATGCATATTTTTGGATTTTAATTATGATAAACTGTTGTTCGACGATGTATGTACATAATTTGGTTTTGAACTCGGGTCTAAGTTCTGCGTGTTAATCATCATCGACCAACCTATATCCTGCCAAATCTAATTCCAGGCTCGATTTTCGCAATGTCCTGGCTGATTCTACAGAATTTCGACATTAATGGCATAATTATACAAAAAGCCAGAACCTCATATCTCATTCTCAAACCATTTGAGATGTTGTTCGGTTCAGATACGAGTCAACATATTGAAGGATATATGAAAATGTATGTCCTGCTGTTGTTTAATTGGCAATTGGATTAAATTTTACCATTCATTTGCTTCCGAAGGCGGAGAGAATGTTTTCCATTCTGCTCATAAACCTACTGGTAAAACTTGTCCACACACTAAATTAATTACACAAACGAAAACATATCCTTTTTGCGGGTTCATGTTTTTGGGAACTTTTCCTGCATCCATATACATCCTTAATTGATCCTTTTGTGTATGTTTGGAATATTTTGGCTGTCGAGGTCAATTTGTTAATATTTATTAGACAAAGACAATGAAAATATGAACCACAACAAAAAATAATAAAAGTCCATAAATTGAGGTTGTGAAGTGGACTGGTCAGCATTCCAAAGTAAAGTTGCATGTTTCTGTTTTCTGTCGAAACTATTTATGCAGCTCTCATTCAATTCTTTGTTAAATCCAAAACCATGTCCTTAAGCAAAAACGTTCAAAATACAAACTCTATAAATTGTTTTAAGCAAATAAACCGAACTTAATCCAGACAGCTAGAAAGTTTTGTGTAATTGTTAATAGAAAATTGTTGGTTACTTCTATTTGAGGAGTTTCTGTCGAGTTCTCTAGAATTTGTCTTTTGTTTTAGTTTGTTTTTGTCAAAATGTCGGTTGAAGTGAAAATATTGTCGGTAGAATAACTAAACACACACACAAAATGTAGGAATAGAAAGAAGGTAAAGAGAATTCATAATTTATTAGCATGTCCTGGGCAGAGTGGGAAGGGCAGGTTGGTTCATTGTTTTACGAGCATGTAACATGAAATGTCCCTGTCCGACATTAAAATGTACTTTTGTGGATAATTCGGTTATTCAGAGGAACAGAGGTGTATTTAATAGGAATTTGTCTCTTTTCCCCTCGGGATGTTGGGGGAATGATATTAAATAAGACTTTTTGACTTTTGTAGATATATTGAAGTTGTTGGTTTCATGGGTTCTGACATTGTGTTTGTATCTTATCTGGTTGCTTGTTTCAACACTTTTTAAAAAAAGAGCAAACAAAACCTTTTTGCTAGGAGGAGGTTAATGCTGCAAGCTTTGAAAGAAAACCATTTCTAGTTCAAAGCACTCGCATTAGACACCTGTCAAACTCAGCTGTCATTTGAACTGATTTTATATCAGTTGAATTCCTGCCACTATCGACGAAGATAAAATTTTGTATGTAGACAGTGAAGACATCAACATTCCAAGAATTGGAACAGAAGAGACTCCAGACCCTCCTCAGTGGTTAAGCTACTACATTGGAAGACATTCTAAGAACCTTATTTATGAAACAACTGCCAAACATGACACTCACTGTCTTTCCTGACCTGCAGTGAGAATCAAGAGCTCAAAACTTTGGCACCTATTACTGTTAAAATCTCTGATGTATGTTCGAATACTAACGTTGAATCTGTTCCAACGCCATCTTCCAGTGTGGCATTTCTGAATGACAAAATCAAGTTGCTGTTCTCTAAGAGAAAATTTTATAATTTGAAGTATCCAGAAGCTAAAGTTCTTCAGATTCGAAAAAAATCTTTCAACAAGAGATCGAAGTCCTTAAATTCAAAAGTGTTTTACTGCCACCATCGAGTCGGCAAGAAAGTACCAATGAACTAGTCAACAGTGGACAGCCAATCCCTAGACACCATAAGTTGCCTTTATGTCAATGAGAAAAGTCAAAAAACTGCAAGGAAACATGGTGGTGGTAGCTTACGCAATTGCAAGCAATCAAAACGACATTATGAAAGCTTGGTCGAAGTGGACTTCTAATGACACAGAAACAGTGGAGTAAGAATATGCAACAAAGAATCGAAAAAGCCTGCATTAAAGTAAAGAATACGGAAGACCTTCACGCTAGACTCAATGAATTTTTTGCCAGGCTACTGCTGGAGCTAAAGCAGAGTATATAAAGAACCAAAATAAGGACAAGCTGTTGGGCTGGACAAAATACCCTATGAATTTCGGAAACAAGCTTATGAGACTACCCCATGAGGGAATATTTTGATCTTCCAATCTTAAAAGAGAAGACAGAAACGCGAATCTGCCTGATGATCAGTTTGGTTTGATCGCGGTGATGAAGACACCAAACACAAGTTCTACGATTTCCTCGACAAGACATACGAGCAGTGCCCCAGATTTGACATTTAAAATGCTTCAGGATATTTGACCCACGACAACGGATTTAGGCTTGTCTATTTTGCAGCGGTCCACAAAGGGACCTGGAAGTCTTCGGACCAATAAACTATCAATAAGATTGATCATATTGCGATCGACGCAAGACACTCTTCAAGCATCATTGATGTCCGAACGTTCCGAGGGGCCAACATAGACTCGGACCATTACCTCGTTATCGTAGCCAAGGTAGTACAGTGGATATCTCGACAAAAGGCAAAAACAGGAAATGCTAGAAGACAGTATGATGTCAGACAGGTACAATCGCAAGAGACCGCCATACCCTACTTCGATCATGTGTCAAGTAATCTCATGAGAAATCCGCTACATCCAGCATCATGTATTGAGAACCAGTGTCAGAATTGCCAAGAAGCCATTAAAGATTCTGCCCTTGATGTCCTGGGTTTCACACGTCAACCAAAACGAAACCTCTAGTTTGATGAAGAATGCAGTCAGGTGCATGCAGCCAAGCAAGAAGCACATAAAACAGCGCTGAGCAGGAGGACGAGATCAGCTCGGGAACTCGATGAGCAAAAGAGGAAAGAAGGGTTCGGGTCCAACTCATGCCCATAGTTCTTCTCAATTTCTCAACTTTGCGCTTCGGAACGCACTCAGAGAATTGTTGATGAGAGTAAGCCACTAAGGGTTTTGGCTCTTCAACAGCTGTCGCGGCACTCTATTTTTTATTTTAATGCTGAGGAAATGGAAGGACCACTTCTACAGGCTGTATAACGGCGATGCCGAATCAAATTGTGCTGTCAGACACTCAACGAAGACGAAGTACGAGGATCAACCCTTGCGTCAACCCAACCTTGAAGAAGTGAAAAAGCAATATCATAGCTTAGAACCAACAAATCTGCGGAAGCATAACTGCCGGCAATGACTTGGTACGGAGAATGCACCACATCATCATTAGCATATGGTTGGAAAAGAGCAAAAGCGATGAATGGCACCTCAGCATGAATTGACCGACCCTGAAGATAGGGGACTTTCTAGAAAAAATAAATAGATAGGCAGATCCTAGAAAAAACCTTCAGGTCCACACCTATCAAGCAGCGCATGACAGCATCTATAGAGAAGAACTATTGACATCCCTGCAGTGTTGCCAGATTGGTGGTTTTTCCAACCAAAATGGTTGGAAATCATCTGTTTGGTGGTATAAATAGTGGTAAAAAAATCATGGTGGAATTTTTGGTGTTTTTTTTTCACTATTCAGTAGCCACTTACTAAGCCAGCACAGCGAAATTTCGATTTTCAAACAACAACAATTTGGATTGCAGTCGATAAGAAGGCATGTAAAAAAATTACAGTTGTGCCGGCGAAAGAACTTTTGTTTTAAAATACACTTTGTTTGTGGTTTAAAAAATTCGAATTCGTTTGAATACAGATGAAATTTAGAAACAGTTCTAAATGAAAAAATTCCATATGGAATTTCCATCTGTAATTTCCATATAGAGTTTTTATACGTTTACATGATTTGTATAATATTTCATAAGGAAATGGTGACAGTCCATATAGAAAATCCATATCGTTTAAAGCACGCTTACGCAAATTTAATGATCTGAGTTATGAACTCTCTTAGGTTGAAGGTTTTTGTATTTTTTTTAATCCGAGAAGCAACCCTCAGGTCTATTTTGCGACGTTTCATGTTACAATTGCCATACAAATTGAATTCGACTTTCGACGGATAAAGTGATTTAGAGAGTTTTATTCGCACTTGATTACTGCGCTGGGTACTGAGTAATGAAAAAAAACATGCCAACAATTCAACCATCCGTCAGCCTTCATTGCCTTATACTCTTTTGCACTTGATTAGTACAAGAGCAAATACTCGCCGTGTAAAGGTGCAATGTAAAGGCATACGTACTCATTTATATAAAAATAGTGTTAATTTTTTCATTCAGAGATCTCAGAACATTTAGAGCCAGTTCTTTGCGCTCGGCCAAATTTGACTGAACAAAAAGAGCAAAATTGAAAGAAATCTTAAATAGTATACTGCATACATCTAATTCAAAACAAGAAGGACTGCCTACAAAATAATAACTATTATTACTAAATTATAATATTATTTATTAACAAGAAGAAACCTCACGATTTACTGCATAAAAAGCAAGTGACATTTATTTCCCCAGATTTTTCAAAAAGTGAATCTGCTAGCTCAGAGCTCTTTTTGTTCAGACCCTGTTCGTTCTGTTCCCTCTGAACGAATATTTGGAAAAGCCTATAATTTCATTTAGGATATCTGTTTTGTCGCACGCAACTGTTTTGACATCATCTTTACAATGTGAAGCTATGGGAATTGATGTGCTCGAGTGAATAAATGTCATTTATTTTTGCAAGTTGTTCAAAAAGATATGTTTATTTAATTTCTCCTCGGATTTACCGACATGGTGGTTATTTTTTTCGTCTAGTACAAATATAGTGGTTTTATTTCGTTAACATAGTGGTATTTTCAAATTCTCATCTGGCATCACTGCATCCCTGCCAATGGAGAACTGACACTGCTCCATCAAAGTCGGTAACTAACTCACTGACACCCTGGATGTTAGGAAAGGCCTTAGACAAGGTAATGCACTGGCAGGCAACTTCCTTAACATCATACAGGAAAAAAAGAGCAGAACTCCCGCGTCACCACTAGAGGTACCAACATCCAGAAGTCTGTTTAACTACTCGCCGACGATATTGATCTTTGTATGCCTTTGCTCCACCATCAATATGGACAGTGGTTTCAGCACCCAGATCAGAAGAAGAATAACTCTTGCTAATTACTGTTTCTTTGGGTTAAGAAAGCAATTGAGTAGTAAAACCCTCTCCCGTTCAAGTAGACGAAGAAGCGTGTACTTTCTCAAAAACCAATGAGAGCATCTTAGGATGCTTCGGGAAGTCCTGTTTGCATTGACAATGAATGGAGGAGAAGATTTAACCACGAAATGTACATGCTGTACAGCAATACTGACCTAGCATTAACAATAAAGGTCCAACGGCTCCGATATGGCTTGATCACGTGGAGAGGATCAATACTAATGCTTCGGCCCGCAAAGTCTTCGTATCCACCCCAGAGGGACGGTGCAGTAGAAGAAGACCAAGGCTCAGAAAGCGCGCAAGTTGACGATGACATCAACCAACTCGGTCCTCGAAACCTGAGACAGCTAGCTACGAGAGGTCTAAGAGTTGAGGTCTAAATCAGGAATGAAAAATCGCGTTGCAGCATTGTATCGAAATCAAAATAAAAAGTGTATCGAATTGTACTTTTTGATTTGATAAGTTTTATTGAGAAATAAATAAAAACCTCGTCTCGCCCGCAATTTAAAAACATGCCTATAACCGTTCTAATGGCAAAATAAAGAACTGTACATTTTCTCGTTGTTTTGTGATGTGGTAAAGGCGTAATGTTCTGATTCTGTCCCCGTATAGATTTTCACTTTCATAATATGGCCCTGAGAACCTCGTCTTGCTTGTTATTTATCATCTTCATCATCATCATCGTCGGCCTGGCCAATGAAGTTTCTCCCTACATCTGCGCCACAACAGGGATCCGGTCCGGGCCTCCTTCAGCCAACCAGTTCCGCACCCCAAAGCTTTAGCCGATCTGATCTACTCCATCCTTCCAGCGCAAATTTGGTCTGCCGCGCTGTATATTACTATGAATTGTACTGTTAATGACTTTTTTTTGTCACGAAGTCTACTTCGTGGTAGAAGTGGTTATATTGACTCCGGAATCGTCCTTCCTTACAAAGGAGGCCTTTGGCTATGTACTCAGATCTCGGATCCGTAAGTGGTTACTGGTAAGACTATCGTCTTAAACAGTAGCAGTTTCGAAGTAATCAATGGTAAGATTTTTATATTTAAAGAGCCATGAAAGACTAAAGTAGATTCTGTTGGTTTTGAGCAGCTCCTCCACCTTAATAGTTGTTTTTCTACTTTTGCCAACATTTTCAGCAGTCGGCGCCACCTTGAACCACTTAATTTTTCAGTCGGTTTTTTTGCGGAATGCTTGCTCTGGATAAATGGGGATTTTACAGCTTATGGGTCCCTTCCAAAGATTCTAATTTATGACACATAGCTATGCCCGCGGTGTTACCCGCGATAGCTGGGATAAAAATTAGCCTATGTGATTTTCTGACCCCTAAAATAATCTGTTAAGACCTCAATTTGAGTTTGGGTAAACCTATAAAGAATTTAATAATTTCCTGTTGACTCAACAGGAGCAAAAATATTCATGTACTCAGCCATTATTATTCCTGAAACAACTTATTTCCAGTCTCAACATTTTACGAGCTTTGGCTCATCTGAATGAGACAAAGCTTTTTTTCTGCATACGAAAACATCTCAAATGAGATAGATCTATAAAATGAGATCGATCTCATTTTTGTGAGATTTGTCTCAAAACAATTTTGCATACGAAAGCTAGCAAAAGCTAAGAATAATGAGATTTGAGACTGAGACAATGCATTTCGCATACCACCCATAGACTCTGGTAAATATATTTATGGAATAGCAAAATACCTTTCCATTATTTCATAATTGTACGGAATTTAGTAAAAGTGTATTTGTGTACTTAAGGAGAGGCGAGTGTACCGAAAAAAGTACAATTGTATCGACTTTTGCAACCAAGGTCTATGTCCACCCGGACTGTAGCGCCACCTTAAGAAATAAAATAAGCATGAGGCCAAATTAACGCCAGCTGGGACAAAAGTTCTTCATGTGATAACAGAAGAAACAAAGCTTTGACGAATCAGAAGTTCGATGGTAAGAGGAAGACACCTAGAACCTCAGAGAGATATCCTTTTTTGTCAATTCCCAACACTTTATTTGCATCTTCCTTGTCTAATGTTTGTCTCAAATAACTAGGCAAACAAAATCGTGACATTAAAAATTAAAAAAATCAACCGAGGCATAAAATCTAACAGATCCTTTGACACATTGAATTGGTACCAAGTAGTACATCGTGATTGCCTTGTACTCCCTTAATGACATGCTCTTTTGTGCCATCACTTAAGACACCTTCTAACCTATACCCTCTCGTAATCTTTTCACTTTATCCGTATACTAACATCAGTGCAAGGAGCAATAAAAAGACGGCCTCGAGCTTCTTGTAATATAAATTATTAAAATTTCATACACTGAAATATGCAAAAGTGTAATATCACGTTTTTTTGCATACAAACGAACCTCGAATGCCGCCTCCAAAAAAAAAAAAAACACTCCTTTTCCTCGATTAAAAATGTATGACGTTCGTTGCAGGGAATAAAAACAAATCGTGAAGAAGAAAACAAGCTCAAGGTAGTCCACTCTCGGCTTTTGCCTACCCTGAGAGGATGTCACAACTTAAGTGCACAGCAATCCTGCAGGAATATTCCAATTTTGAAAGTTCCCAAAAAGTAAACTCCATTTCAAGCAAAGGAAAAGCCAAGCCGAACCCATCGATGTAAGGATAATGTAGAAAACCCTTTTTGCATCTACCCCAAAAATGACTGCAGGATAGTGCCCTCTCGCGAGCAAACATATTTGCCATTAGTAATGTAGCAGTACCCTCCGCCTGCCCTACTGGGACTCCAATTGCTTGCGAACCACCATCACGACCACAGCTGGAGTAAGTCTTAAAGCACTACTTGCATCAAGATAAACTGACCCAACTGGCTTCGTTATACTGAAACTAAAAAACATTTTTCCTCGTAAATTGACAGCAATAACGATGTGAAAAGGAACATCACATGAGAATCACCCACTAAAAAGGATATACGACACACGAGTTTGGCTTTGGGTATGTTGTTTGTGTTGCAGGAACCACGACGAGGACGACTTCGTATTTAGAGGAAAAACAGCCAACAAAAAGAAAACAACCTAAAACGGTTATATTTTGTATAATAATCCACTTAGTCTTATGTTCCTTCAGTTCTACAGTGGGTTATGTTGGTTCGTCCTGTGAGCGGACAGGAACTCCTGTTGCCTTTTCTACTTTTATGTTTTTCGTCTAAATAAGGAAATATTACACATATAGTTTTTCCCGGCGAGTTTTGTTTGTATATGTGTGTGTGCGCCTGGTGAAACGGATAATAAATTGGCCAAATATTGTTCCATAATAACTGGAATAGCTTTTAACTGAATCCAGGAAGTATACGGGAGAGTTTTTTTTGTTCTTTTACAAGGAAGACAAAAACAATAAAACATTTTTTTTTCAGTCAATTCGAAGGATATGTTATATCAAACCGAAGCTATGTATGTTCACTTAAATGTTGAGCAAATAACGTGTTCCGAGAAAAAAGAAGTACATCTCTCGAGGAACATCCTGATTTTTGCTGTAAGAATACTTTTTTTTTTCATTTTGTTGCCTTCAAGGATGTTCTATTGTTTCCGATAACGCTAAGGGTTATACAGATTTGATGTAATGAACATGAATAAGGAAGTCGATGTTTTCAACTGATTTTAAGGCGTCCTCTGCTGGGGTCTTGCAAGAAAACATGTTGAAGGATAGGTGACGACTAAACGAGGCTATACATTGATCCTATGTTTTATTTTCGGTAGTAAAATTGAACATTTTTCTTGAAAACGATGCGTCGATTATCTTGATAGATTTGATGTGGAAAGGATTTCATTCGAAAAATCAAATGTGACGTATTTTTTCTTATTCAATTTACTCATGTTCGACACTTTATCTCGAAAACGAAGTAAAGATTTTGATTAAACTTCAAAAAAGTGTTTTTTCAAAAGATATGCAAAATTTTGTGTGTTGCAAGAAAAAGAGTTGATTATTTGTGTATGAAAACTCAAATCATCTCGAAGCAAGTTCATGCGACCCCATCATGAATTGTAGTCCTTTTTCTTGTTATTCTCTTGGATGACAATTTGTCATCGATAAATTAGTGTGAGCAAAATTTTGCCATGCAGAGACTTTTGACTATTTATCTTCCGGTTGTATTTTTTTTTCTCGAGCGATATGAGAGATTCTATAAATTAATGGATGTCGATTGATAATAGCACAACTTGGTTCTTCATTGTTCGGTTCTCGATTCTTGAGGATTTATATAAAATTCATCCAGAAAACGATAAAGAAAGTTACTGACTGTGCCATGAATTAATGAGCGTTTCTTTATATACATGTGTCTGATTTCACATGATGATACGGCTGTGAAAAGAAAATGTGTGCCAGCAGCTTGGCGCTGGAGGAGGGTATGAGATGAGTGATTGTTTCGCACATAAAGTGTCTAAGATAGGCACTTAGGATTATTAATGGCGAAAAAAATTGTTTGAGTTTTCGCTTTCTTCTTATTTATTTCTCTTCATTCACAATGCGAGGAAGTGATTTTTTCGTAATTGGAGGGGTGGCTTTAGACCCATTGTACGGAAGAAGTGTTGGTATTGATTTTTCATTGAAGAAGCTGTGGATGGAAAAAAAATAAATTTTTTTTTAGTTATGGTTGTGAAGAAGGCATGTTACCCAGATTTCGGTGGGGAGGTTAATGCTTTTTTAGTGAAGGAGCGTAACACTT
>CAKKXW010000295.1:17265-31965 GCA_920937365.1 Sphaerophoria rueppellii | reverse complement strand
AGCAATTGAATTGTGCACACGTCAGGAGAAACCGATTCATCCGTTGAGTCATGGAAATTTTCATCGCAAAATTGGACACTATCAAATAACCCACTCATCTGTCCATTTGACATAACACGGCCAACAATATTCATAATATTATTTGAGCAACTGAGAACGGCTGATGAAATGTTGTCTCTTTCGGCAATACAAAAATACGAGTTTTTGTTTATAAATTCGGATTCGTCCGTATCATTGGTTTTCAAAAAATCTTTATTATTCTTTAAACACAAAACAATATTACATTTGTTCAGAAAGTCTCTTCCTAAGATAAGTGGTATATTCATTTCCTCGTTAGGGAGGATTATTAATTTGTGTTGAAAGCACAAATTCTTAAATTTTATAATACAATCGATACGGCCGAATGATGAGAGGGGTTTATTTCCCAATCCTCGGAATGATGTTTCATGTTTCCCGTTGAAAACATTTCTTGGGACCATTGAATGTCGAACAAAACTAACCGGACTACCGGTGTCAAACAGAGAGAAAAAACTCGTAAATTTGCAATGCTCGGCAGACTCAAGATTAAAAGCAACACTTACATAATTAACAGCATCAATAAAATTTGTATCAGATTCTTCCTTAGCAAAATTGCCACCGTCAACAGCAGCAACCAGACTGCGGTACATCAGTTTCTTCGGGGGGTTGGGGCAGCTTCGATGGTCATGGCCCATTTTCCAACATTTGAAACATGAACCAGGTGCTCGTACTTCGTATGGACATTTGCTCTGATAATGTCCCAATTTGCTGCAGTTAAAGCAGCGAGGCTGCTCGATGTCTTGGTGTTTCTTCTGCGGAATAGCCTTAGGAGCGCTACTTGGAGCGCTTGACTGGGATTGGGAACGACCTGCAGCATTTTCTTGGATATGATCCATTATGCGGTCACGATGTATTCCAACTGCGACTTTCAGTTGGTCGATTGTAGAGGTTCCACTTAATAGCAAAGTAGCATCTTCGGCTGGCAGACGCATGCCATCTACAATTATGCCAACGACTTCGTGTTCTCTTAGTTGGCTATGTCTAGCCAAGCCATTCATAATGAGGATGTAATGGTGCATATCCTCGGAGCTGCGGTTCCAATGGCGCTTGCGTAGTCGATTTATCACCTCGATGTAACTGAACACTTGGTCAAATTCCTTGATTAAAACTGCTTTTAATCCCTCATAGTAACGTTCCTCGCTTAGGCAGGCACAATCGGCAGCAGCACCAGCCAAAAGACTTTGAAGACATAAATATTTAAACGCCTCGTCGCATCGGTATGTTTTGCAGATCTGCTCCAGGTCATTAATTAAATGCTTGACATTGTAACCTGACATACGGTCGCCGCTGAACCTTGGGACAACTCGAACGATGTCGTCTACTCGAACGCGGTTTACAGGTTCGGACGTCATTTTTTCGAACTGACGTGAGAGTGTCAGAAGTTCTTTCTTCTTTTTGAGGATATTTATCTGCTCCTCAAGAGCAGCCAGCTCATAATCAGATTCGCGTGCAGGAGTTTCGGCGATAGTAGCAGCGGTGTAGGCAGAAGGTACAACAATAGATGAAGTTTCATCATACTCAGCAGGCGGATGTGCAGCAGCGGCAGTATAGCCAGTGGGAACAAAAATTTTGGCGGCAGGAGCAGCATGTTCGGCATCTTTTACAGCGATGGCATCAGTTGTGGCAGCGGTAGCAGCATGTTCGGCATCTTTTACAGCGATGACAGCGGTAGCAGCATGTGCGGCATCATCATCAATTGTGGTGGCATCAGAGGCAGCTTGTTTGGCTTTGTCGGGCGGGACAATCACTTTAACAGCTGGAGCAGCTTCGGTAGTGGCAAACGATTGCTCCTCGTCTCCCTGGCACTCTGCTTCTGCTGCAGCATCAACTTGTATATCGTTGAGCAATGAACGAAGTTGTACCACAGTCGCAGTTTGAGGAAAATCTATGCCTCTTTCCTGCAAGAGGTTTACAATTTCCATTTTATTTAATTTTGGCATTATTCTTTATTTCGATTACCCCACACCTGATTGATGTAAACTTGTTAAAAATAAAAACACGTTCACTATCGATTTCTTTCAAAGCGGAAGTGAAGTCCGACCATTTTTATATTTCATTCTTTCTTTTTAGTTCTTCGGTAGATGGCGTTTGCTCATCACTCATTATTCTTAAGGTCTAATTACAATAGTTATGTCTTAATAATTCTAAGGGTCTGCATGCAATATATTTATACCTTACACTAGTAGAAAAAAAAATAAAGAAAGACTTGAAAAGCTCAAAATTTAGTGGTTTTTGTATAGGGCTATATCTCTGTAGAAAAAAGTTGGATGGAAGTGAAATAAAATTTTTTTCGAAGGTTATAATTTTCTCTTTTGAAAATATTTTGAGTTAAGAGAATACCGTTAGTCGTTTTCACTTGAGCCTAAAAAATGTTCACTCCATTCCAAAAAAAAAAAAAAATTTTGTTTGTCATAAAATGAGCGGATGACCACAAAATAACGGCTGTTCTTATGAAAAAGTTGAAAAATGCATATTTTGGACCTTTTTTTAAATTGATAGAAACAGTTGAAAAAAGAAACAATATTTTTTTTTTCGAAATGTTTTTGTGTAGAAAATTTAAAAGATTTTTCAAATCTGTCTTTTTTTGTAAGTCAATTTTTAGCAGAGATATATATTAAACCCATTTTTTATTAGAAAAAAAAAATATAGCGATCTAAGACAAATAGGGATTTAATGCCAATACAATTCTCAAATTGAATCTTAGATCTTTTTTCTATCAATTTAAAAAGGTCCAAAATATGCATTTTTCAACATTTTTATAAGAACAGCCGTTATTTTGTGGTCATCCGCTCACTTTATGACTAACCAAACGTTATTTTTTTTTTTTTAGAATGGAGTGAACATTTTTTAGGTTCAAGTGAAAACGACTAACGGTATTCTCTTAACTCAAAATAATTTTAAAAGAAAAAATTATAACCTTTGAAAAAATTTGTATTTCATTTGAATCCGATTTTTTTCTACTGAGATATAGTCCTATAAAAAACCACTCAATTTTTGAGTTATTTCCTTTAATTTTTTGACTAGTGTGTATTCAAGCCAATTTCTGTATTTTATTCTTAGGGTTCCTTTTTTTATTTTCTTTTTTATCAATAACCCATTTACAGTTTTTCCACAGCAAAACAATTATCAAGAAATTAATTATATCAATTTTATGTCCATAACATACATCAGACTGATTTAACCAATTGGGAAAATGTGCATGCGTGGCGGCTATGCATTCATTTACAATTCTTTCTCGTAATTTAGGGAAACGGGGTGTTTTTTGGAAAAATGTAGTAAATATTTCAACGTGAAGACTACAAACTCAAAAAAAAAATATCGGATGGCCATGAAAGAACTGTAGTTTCTTTGGAATTTTCAAATTCTTGAAGCTGTATGAGTACTTCAGTAAGGTCGAAATTATGTTTGCCTTTAGACATTTCCTGAATACAATTGTCACATAGCTATTTTGTTCATTTTTTGTATGCATTTAAAAAGGCAATACCCAGCAAAATATCTTGTTGCTAGATCATTGACTTGCGTTACCCTTATTAGAATTGCTTCTTCCTCAAAATTACTAGTCAAATCTGCTCTCTCGTGTTCAATTTCATCTGGCTCTTGACATGATATTGGAATCTGTTCTTCGGTATCATTTTGCAAAATAGCATTCCAATCAATTTTCAGATAATCAGAATCTTCATCTTCACTGTTGGAACATTTAGAGTTGAAACCGAATTTCATCGCCATGACTTTGGCAAACAGACAACCGAATTCAGAGGCACTTGGATTACTTTTATTTGTGTTACGGGCCCTTATTTTCCCAAATAAGTTTTCCAATGGGTCTTGATTTAATTTGTTCACTTAAAGGTAATATAAATCAGTATGAGCCAAAAATAATGATTGACGTATTTTTAAAACGCTTTCAATAGTTAACGCCAAGCCTATGAAGCAAAAAGTTTTACTCTTGGAATTGATTACTTCAGTGTTCAGGATATACATTTTAATTTTTTCGAGAAACCTGATGTTCCATCCGGTGTCGTTAAATTGTGTTTAAGCAAATTATTCCTGATGCTTTTTATAAGGTGCGGGATGTCGTACATTCCATTGATGCATTTTTCTTTGTAAAAAAATCTACATTCGTTTTCATTAAGACCCAAAGATTTAAATAATTTTCTGTTGGTAGGCCCTTGGTCGCAGCAAATTGCTCTAACATTTAATTCAAGTTTTTCGCAAGTATCAATGCAGTTGTAAATTTCGCTTTCTAGGTGATTTGTTGGTATATTACTTGGCAAAAAACATGGTATAACACCTGCTTAAAATTACCACATATGCTACGAATCATGAAAACGCACGCTGCTCTTGCACAAATACTTGAATTTTGGTTTCTTCCGTAATCAACAAATCCTTCTATAATATCTTTGTATTTCTTGTAAGACAGACTTTCTTGTAGGCTCATTTCGTCGAAAATGAGAATAACTTCTCTTTCTTTTTTGGAAGAATTGAAGTAATTTTTTCAATTTCTTCCATGACATTTTTGTTGAGACCTGGAGAAAGGCTTTTTATACTAATCCACCTATGCAAAGACGATGGATGTGGTAAGTATATTCCCAGTTGATCCCTTAAAAAGTTGCACTGAGATATCCACTTTTCATCATCATTGTACTGTTTCCTACCCTGTGAAAGGATAAGTTGAGCAAAAGTTTTGGTGTTTTGACTTAAGTTTTGTATGGAGTCAATTTGAAGATTTTTTTTGTCCTTCTTAAGGCGACGAATTTTTCGGCATAAGCTTTGTTTTTCTTTTTGAAGTAAATTTGTCCTCAGTTTTAAGATCTTATTAGTTTTCGTGAGCTTAGATATTTTTTTTAAATATAATCCTTGCCTCTTTATGTGAGACTCGTAATTCGTACAAGCAAAATCAATGTCCTCAGAGAACCTTCGCGTTTCCATGCATTTTGAAGCTACGTTCAATTCGTCTATGGTAAAATCGTCCAATGTTTGCCTTCTTTGGAGATAATTTTTGCTGGCTAGTGTTGGATCGAACTGAAGATTAGCGTCTTGTGCAGAAGAAACTACATTTTCATTACTTAAAAATAAAGATGGATAAGCATTTGTTTTTGGTCTATTCGATCCAATAAAGCATTGTTTGAAGTGCTTGCTGCATATGTAAGGCTTTTTTGTTTTCTCAATATAATCTTTTATGTCCTTTGCGAATGTTAACCATTGTTTGTATTTATCAGTATTTTTACTAGGAAACATAAATAATTTGATTTCCGGAAATTCATTTTTTGACATTTGATAAGTAGAAACTACGCCATTAATAAAAATGGAACGATAGACGCTTCAATAACGCATTGAAATTATTAAAATTCACTATAAAAATTGTGAAAATAAATCTTTGATTAACAGTAGTGTCAGTAGTTTGTTCCATTTTTACGATTGAAATCGAAAACCAAAGAGGTGTATGCCAACTCAGGTTACTTATGGTCGTCATTAACAAAAACTCTTCTATTAAAATTGATAACAATTAATAACAATTGGTAAAGTTCTCAAACAAAAAATAAAAAGAAGCGTTTAAAATAAAAAAAAGACGTATACGCCTAAGTGTACATTTTCATTGCATCCGTAGTAATATGTATACGAAATCTCTCTCTCTTCTTCTATATATATAAAAATGGATGTGTATTTGTTTGTTTGTTTTTTTTTATGTCTCTTATAGACTCCGAAATGGCCTAACAGATATTTGTGAAATGTTTATGGTTAATACTGTTGTATTCAGAGATGATTTCTGTGAAAACAAAAATTGGAAAATTCTCATGGAAGAGTGGTAAAACTAGGAAAACCAATCAAAATGGGTTTTCAAATGAAAAAATTAAAGTGCTTGATGAAAGACTCGGAAAACTCATTAGTTTTCGTAAGGAAAACGAGCAAAAATTAATAGTTGGGACAATCTTACGGGAAATTCAGCAAATAAAGTGACAATCGTAAGCTGTTTGGAATTCTGATTTTTGTGAGATAGTCAAAACACACCGTAGTGTCCGTGGGTTAGTGGTAAAGTGCGTTGGCTGCCAAGCAGAACGTCGGTCGAGGGTTCGAGTCCATAGTTTTTATTTCATCTTTCACGGGCAGTGCCTCTCGCGAAGAACTGTAAATTTTTACCTCCCTTCCTCTTAAGAGTCAGTAAACCAATTTCGCTTACATCTTAATCAGTTCTTAAAAAAGTTATTGTGCGTCAAATGAGACTATTTTCATGTCAATATCAAGAACGCACATACGCCAATATGCATCTACAAACATATCTGGGCACACACACACACACATTAAAAGAGTTGATTCCAATTCTAGTGACCTCGAAACATGGATATATGCAAAAACTAGCGATTCACAATCATCCCATTACAGTTACTTCCTCTGGGAAGTTAAAAGTGTTTAAATTAAACTAAGATATATGAAGTTTCAAAATCATTAGAAGAACAACTTATAATACGTACATACGTAATAATCATCTTATGATTTTTTTTACCACACAAAAAAATCCCTGTTTTGTTTGTTTTGATTCATAATGTTTGGGTTCTATGTATGTAGTACAAAGTTCAACTTAAAACTTTAAAATGAGCATTGAAGCATTTAAAACGAATCTAGTATTTTAAAAATTTTACATAAGGTTTTTCTAAAAATAATTTCTTTAGGGACAGCATTTTTTGTTGATAATTAGAAATATTTACTTACATTTTCTGATAATCCGTAGTTTTTATTTCAATAAAAATATAGGCAATTGTTATTCTGTAATCTGTAAAACTGCAATTTCAAATGAAAAGATGATTAAAATAACATTGAAAAAAAAAAAACTAAAAAAAAAAAACACCAAACGCACTTTGTTGTTTGACCAACCCAACCTTAAGAGCCACGAGCTACTCTTATTTTATAAACTCAAATTAAAATTATTTCCTTAATTTACTTTAAACTGCAATAAATAATAAGAATGTTAGAATCAGTCTATATTGAATGATATAAGAATAAAAAACGCACTCGATTCACTTTGATATTTGTTTAAAATAGTATTTTTATTATTTTATTAACAACACGATCAACGATTTTAGCACTAGCACCACTTGGAAATTTTTTGAATAAGTAAGTTATTATCTTTGCATCTGCATCTGCATAAGCAATAGAAAAAAAAAATCCCACACAGATGCAAAAGTAAACAAGCCAAAACAGATACATTTGTATCTACTTTACTCATTATAAATTATTAATTATATTCGCATCGGTCGGACCTCGGAAAAGGAAACAAAAAGATTTGAGAGATAGAGGAAACAGCGAGAACATTTCAGTAAAAAAAAGAGCTTTAAAAGCTTTCGTAAGAATAGGCATGGAGCTTTTCTATGAACAGGCAAAGAACTTTTTTGCCTGTTCATAGTCGATCGTCGTATCCAGGGAGTTAACTGCATTAAGGATGTTTTGTCTATCTAGAGCGTTCTATGGGAAATCTGTGACACCACAAATAGATCTTTCAATTTCCATTTTCGAGACATAAAATTAAAAAAAAAAAAAAAAAAGTTATAAAATATTTTTATTAAATCCGAAAAAAGTGTTAACATTTGTCTCAACACAAGATATTCTTTGGGCAATATATTCTTACTCCTAAAAACAAAGTAGCTAGGTTAAAAGTAACACGGTAAGAAGTTGCACGTTAAAAAAAATCCCTCTGACTATTAAAAATCGCGCAAAAATAAAATGACGTCAGCGAAAGAAATTATATTAGCTAGGTGCAAACATTTTATTTTTGGTCTAGCTCCTTACACGAAAAAGATAAAAATTCGCGCGAATTTTAACGCCCTTGGGCTGTTAACATCCACAAAAAAAGAACGAAATAAACGATGGGCGAAATATGTAAAATCGAAGTGAAAAAAAACCGAAATAATAGAAGGCCAAGTGAACCAAATAATAGAAAGGCAAAATAAAATAAATACGAAGTGAACAAAAACAAAATAAACCAAAAACGACAATATGATGAAGCGAAGTATATATTGGGCGAAATAGACGAAAACGAAACAAATAAAAAACAAAACAACAAAAATACGAAACAAGTAAATGGCGAAGCGACTTTGACGAAATAATCAAAATCGAGATATTTGAGGCGAAACAAACCATACCCATTAAAAAGGCTTCTTTCAATTTGCATTTGAATTAAACAATTTCCTGAAATAGTTTTCGAAAAATCATTTTCAAAGTCAAAATATTGAAATTTTTAGCTTTATTTTAACTAAAAACTAATTTTTATCGAAATATAATACAATTAAGTAAGTATTGTGTCCGTAGCTTAGTGGTTAGGTGCGATTGCTGCCAAGCAGAACGTCGTGGGTTCGAATCCTACTCGGGCCCAAAGTTTTTATTTCATCTTTCACGGACACTGCCTCTTGCGAAGAGCTGACAAAACTTCCAAGAGTATCATCTGTCATGAAAAAGTGCTTCTCAACTTTGCCGTTCGGAATCGGCGTAAAATTGTAGGTCCCCTCAATTCTTCACACGCACCTAGAGAATTGTTGAATGAGAGTAAGCCACTTAGGCCTTGGCTCTTCAAGAGCTGTCGCGCCACTCTATTTATTATTTTTTTTTTTAAGTAAGTATTATTTTTTTTTCTATTAAATGCTGTTGCAAGTTCTCAGTGAGATTAGAGACCGCATGCAAAAATGTCTTCTTGTTTTCGAGAAATGAAGAAAAAAACATTACACACTCAAAAAAAAAATCACAAAATTACTTGTTAAGTGTTGAAGATCTTGTTTGAATAAAAACCGAATATAAAATACTAACTTTAATATTTTTAATGACAACAGAATGCATGTGAATACTCACTTACAATACAAATCTTTTACTGTATGCTCTGCATACGTTTTTCTATTATTTCCTGCGTTCTTATAAAGCAAATAAAGGAACTGTGTAAGAAGTTACGAAATTTTAGGAAAAGACACAGTACCAATAACAGGTGATATGCATAGTAAAATCATGTTTTATTTTTATCACCATCTTTATATCAGCATTTTCTTATAAAAATGCAGCAATCCGGTTATTCCTTGCCTTTTTATACTCTATTTCTTAGGTCCTTAGAATTTCAGTACAAATATTTACGAGTTCTTAAAAAACAACTGTGCACTCGTTTCTAAGCTGGGACAAATTCTTAAAACGAAATTCCTTGCAGAATTCCATTTGGCAAGTTTCATGCTTCATGGCTGGATGCAACACATCTTTTTACATATATAAAGCAGTGCACCTGAACTGAATTGCTTTTAGTTAGTGTTGGAAACGCGACTACCTTCTTACGGGGAACTATATGTATCAACGGGAATGTTATTCTTTTCTAAATTATCTTATCTCTTCCATGTTTAAAATGGCAAGTGTGTATAGGAAAGAAACCTTAAATATTTCGATGTATTTTCATGGATCTTTATGTGGATATTCGTCCTTACCTTAAAAATACTTAAATAACGGTTGTACGACATGCATTCAAAATCAATTACAAAAACGTGAACGTTTCAAATTGCGGACAAAAGTCAGTCCCCCGGTCGGTGTGTTGGAAGACTGCGTTTTGCAGACACACATTTTTCATTATATAAGTAGCTGTCAAGTAGTTTAAGCTTCGATGGACCATGAGGTGAATTTATATATGAACGTAAAATGTGCCACTTAAACTCACGTACACGTTTATATTTTTCTTACATCCCTTTCTTTCCTTTCGGCGAGCATCTAATAATACTTTCTCTTTGCTTTAATAAGTCGAGAAAAACGATTGCCGTCTGTCTTTTCTTTTATCTGCCATCTTAACCACAAAGTCGAAATATCTCTGTTTGTTTCTATTTTTCAGAGCAATAATAAGAAGAGCCTTGATTTGAAGGGCAAATGCACCAGTTTCATAATAAAAATTACCTTAAGTAAAATGTTTTTTAGTTTTCTTGTTGCGCTTACAATTTCATTATCACCTATCATTGGCCATATTGAAAGTTTCACAAATCAGTTAATCGATTCAATCTGCCTTTGAAATAATGTTTGTGTTTTATTGTGTGACAAAAAATTGTAAAAAAAAACAATAGTTACTCAAATTTGACGCAAAACAGTTGTTGCAAAAAAGTAGACGAATACAATTTTTTCTTAAGGAATTTATTGGGAACCTTCTTTTCTGAAATAAGTTCGAATTGGTGCGCCTATCGAACATGATCTTAAATATATTTTAAAGCAAATAAGTATCGAATGACCAATTGGTGATACTTACTAACTTACTTACTTAAGGTGGCGCTACAGTCCAGGTCGGACAAGGGCCTCACCCAACAAACTTCTCCAGCCAGCTCGGTCCCTGGCTAACTGTCTCCAGTTTCGCACGCCAAGTTGGTTCAGGTCCTCTACCACCTGTGTGCTCCACCGGAGTTGCATTCTTCCTCTTCTGCGATATCCTTCCGGGTTGGATTCGAAGTCATTGCGAGCCGGAGCCGGAGCATTATTTTCCATTCGCTCAACATGACCTAACCAGCTGAGTCGTTGGACCTTAACTTTTCTGGTTAGGTCAGTGTTGCTGTACAGCTCGAACAGTTCTTGGTTGAATCTTCGTCTCCATTCTCCATTAACGCAGACAGGACCATAAATCACTCGAAGAATTTTTCTCTCAAAGCAGCCCAAAGCGTTTTCATCAGATGTTGTCATAACCCATGTCTCTGCACAATATATGAGGACCGGGATGATGAGGGTTTTGTAGAGTGTGATTTGGTGATACAAGGGAACTAATTTCAAAACTCTTCTTTTCTGCTTTTTTTTCAAAAATGAGTTAAGTGTGAGGAATTGTTTTTTAAAAGATTCCCGATCTGTGTATTTGGCTCAAGTTTATCAAAACTTATTATTTCCTTTGCTTTTTGGCTCCTTAAAAGCGAAGATTTTTTCAAAACTGTACTATACCACTCGTTCGCTTAGTTCAAAACTCGTATTCCCATACAAACAAATTTCAATACCAACACTCTTTATTTCCTTTGCAAATCATAGGTAGGTGGTTTCTAAACTACTTAAACGCTTTATACATAGTTGCAATCATTCTTGTGGGAAAGTAATATTGGTAAGTTCTCTGATTATAATTTAAAACTTTTATTAAATAGTTAAATAGATAATATTGCATTAATAGATCATGAAGAATCTGAATTTGTAAGGGATGACGAAAAAACTTCGAATTTTTTCATCCAAAAAACCAGAGGAAAAAAAAGTAAGAGTGTTTTCCTCAAATCTGTTTTAAAACGCATAACTTTTTCTTATAGGTACATAGGTATATTCTCCAAAAGAATTTCCACAGATTCCACAATGCAACCATTAAGGTTGAACGTTTATGTGCAATCAAAAATCAAATAAGGGCTTCACACACATATGTATATTTTTCCACATGTTTCACAATAATGTAAGCAAAATCGAGCAGGATAGCTTTTTAACGGAATTCTGCAAGCCAAATCTTCCACAACGCGTTGACAGATTGAAAGGAAGGCCCAGAAAAAATGTTTATGAATTGTAACATGTCATTTCTGCCCGTTAATGTTTGCCAAAAAATGTTTTCAATCGTACCTCATGTCAGTGCATTTTGAATATAACGGATCAGCAAGAATATTTTATGTAAGGAAGAGGCGCCAAGGGAGAAACGTGGTGGTGGCCGAATGTCAGGTAAGTTTTCTGAACAAAGCAACTCAATTAAGGAATTTATCCAATTCAGGAAATCCATTATTGCCGAGGAAGATTTGGCAGGCAATATTTGAATTTTGAGTGAAGATTTATCAATCAATAAAATGTATACACTGCACCAAGCTGTGCCGAACATATTTTTCAATATCGGGCATAAGGCTCCAGCGTGGGACAGCTTTTTTCCAGATGGAAAAGAAGAAAAGCGAGAACCCATCATGAATTGTTTTGACTGTCTTAAAAATATGCCAATGCCGAAAATTCCCGATCAAGCCGCTTATTACTCAAGACAGTAGTTATATTTATATAACTTCGGTGTTGTGGTGGGAAGTTCAATTCGAATGTTGGAGTACCAAAATCTGTTCTTAAAAATCGAAAAAAATATCGGATATGAAAATATCAACTCTGCCTATGTCTGCCGTAGACAAATATGATATAAAAGGAAAGGATGTTGCAAAGCTGCTTACACTACATATTGGTTCTGAGTGGGAAAAATTAGAAAGTCTTTCATTTTTGAAAAGTCTCGCTTATGAAAATTTCAGAGTTGAGTCTGAACCTGCTGAAGAAATTGCAGAGCTACAAATTTAAAACCAAACAAATATTTATGGACCTTACCATATATATTAAGAATGAAATTTTTTAATTTCTTAATTTATTCATTTGTGTAGGTAGTAGTTGTTTTATTATTTTGTTATCATTTAACTATTCTTATCTCGTCATTGAACTATTTATAAGGTAGGTGCGGGTAATAAGGCCTAGCTTAAAGAGAATTGAAATAAGACAAAAACTATTTGCAAATATGGACACATATTATTGTTAGTTAATGTTAAAAATATAGTACAATACTACTAAAAAAAAAAAAATAAAATTTGGCAACTTCTGCCTGAAACAAAAACAAAATTGAACATTTTCAAAAAACGTGTGCATAGGCCTTATTAAACACCCGTCGGGTAATAAGGCCTATTTATTTATTTATTTATTTCGATATGCTATACACATTAAGATACAATATCTTATTTATTGAGATAGCTTCATAGTGATTTATCGTGAATCTTATATAAGTAATATTATAATAACATTGAAGAAATACAAAAAATTAAAATATACTTTATATAAACAGTAATTCAGGTAAAGGAAATAATAAAAATAATAATAATAATAATAATAAATAAATAAATTAATGTTGACAGCCATCAAGACACTCAAAATTGTCTATATCGTCCGCTGACAAGCCGAGACACTCTTCGTGATACCCACTTGGAGCATTTATGACATTGTCTCATATTCATATCTACCATTCTGTCTTCCTCACAGCCATGGTAGAACCAATTCACTTGGTTTTCTTACCACCAGTTTTTTCTTTCTTTTCTTCAATACAATGTTATTTTGGATTTTATTAAGTCCATAATATTTATACATTTAGCGTCTAAGAAATCTGGGAGTACCAGGGAGTCCTATTTCAGCAAAATCCTGCTTATCAATTTATTTTCGTGGTCGTCACTCAGAATCGATTTCCGACCTTGAGCTTTGGAACTTTGTAAGTACATAGTTATCGCGCCTCTTTGTACCGATCGCACAGCAGAAATCAAATCTGTTTCCGTCTAGGTTGCTTTTTTTGGAGGCATCGTAAGTTTTTTTTTTTTTTTATAGACTCCGCAAGGAAGCTATCCATATTGTATGTTTGTCGCAAAAAAAAATTAATAGATCAGTTACAAAACATATCAAATTACTTACAAATAGCTTAAAAATTGCTTAAAATACTTCCGTTTAACTCTAAAACCGACAAATGTTCTTAAAAAGAATAGGAGGATAATAAGGCCTACCATCAAATTTGGTAGGCTTTATTAGGCTCATATGCTACTTGAAGAAAAAGTTAAATAAACCATTACTGAAAATAAAATACATTTTTGAATGATTAAAAATAAACAAAATAATAAATAACGGAAGATGTAATCATAAATTTATAAACATGAGTGTAGTTTTAGAAATATTATTTACGATTCAAAAAGATTATTTTTTATTATTTCGATCACACAATTAACTCTCACAATGTAGTAAACAACACTGATGTTAATTTTTGACGAAACACCAAGCGACAAGTGTGACAAATCATTAATAGCAGTTTGCATCATAGTGGCCTGAGCGTCAATGCCTACTGTGATCATAACTAGCTTTTTTGAAAACTAGGCCTTATTATCCGACAGGCCTTATTATCCGCACCTACCTTACTTGTTATTTCACTAGTTGTTATTTAATTTTTTTAAGGAAATCATTTTTATTTTTCAAAGAAAAAAAACTGAGCTTAAGAATGTATGTATATTCATTCTATAAATCTTTTTGAACAAATAAACACCTATTAATTTGTTTCTTTTTATTTGTATAATTAAACCTTGACCTTATTCTTAAAGTATTTTACTGAGCAACTGCATATAATTTTCTACGGTTTATGTCTTTTGTTAATTTTTTCAATATCATTAAAAATAAAATTGAATTTTATCTAAAAAACATTTTTTTTCAAACCTCTTCCTTTCCTGTTGCAGAGCAACATGTTTCTTCAATTCGTTATGTATCGTCAATGCAATCAGAGACACAACAATTTCATAGAAAGCAAAGTTACTCTGGTCTATCGACTCGTTAAATTGCACGCATTTACTCGCATGCGATTTTTGTACACAGCATAGCAACAAATAAGTTGTTTGTGCATTGTGCGTACATGATTGCCGATTGGATTATATAGCTCACCTTGAACTTGAAATCCGCAAGGTGCAACGACCGAGCAGATCATGGCCTGCTATCTGGTCTCATTGAAACGAAAGATACTTTAACAACACAGAGACTAACGTAACTGCTATGTATTGCTTAACTTCTTTGTACAACGAGACGTTGTCCTTTCCTTCTCCAAACTTTTTTTTACAAAAAATCTATTTTAAGTTAAAATAAAAATTA
>CAKKXW010000291.1:20403-32206 GCA_920937365.1 Sphaerophoria rueppellii | reverse complement strand
ATTTTGCTTTATTGACAATATTTTTCTTTATTGTTGTAATTTGCTTTACTAAGCAAATTTTGTTATTATTCGTTTTCTGTTACCTTATGAGTTCAATGAATTATGGTTTGTTTATAAACTGAAAGACGATGTCCAACTTTACTTGAATAGTCCACTCCGCCTCATTGAAAACTGCGTTCTTAATAGTAGTAGCATGTGTGATTTTATTTTACAATTCTTAATATTAACCAAGATCTTCATGACATCCACCTTTGGTCACAGCGAAATGGCCTGTTCCTAAATCCTTAGAAAACAAAATGTTTAGTAATTTCTAAGGAGCAACTTGATCTCTCATATTTCCCTCATGTTCTTCTCAATAACATTGCTATTGATTTTGTGGAAACCGCCAAAAATCTCGGAGTGATCTTCAACAGGTCCCTTACATGGGAAAATCATATAAATTCTATTGTTGGTAAGGCTTACGGAACTCTTCGCGGCCTTCAGGAATGCCAATACCTCACCCCCATAAAGACTAGAATAATGTTGGCTAAGACTATGATAATTCCAATTCTTGTGTTTGGATGTGAAATCTTTTTCAATTGCGATTCAGAAAGTAAAAGAAAACTTACTGTTGCCTTCAACAGCACAATAAGATATATTTATGGCCCTAAGAGGCAATATGCAATGAACTATGAAATGAAATAAAAATAAAATAAATATAAGAACATTCAATACAAAAAAGAGAAGAAGAAAGAAAACGAAGAAGAAAAAAAAAAAAATAATAAGAGACATAAAGAAGAAAAACTTATCATTCAAAGTTATTTATTTTTGTTTTTGTGTGACTTTTGTGAAAAAATATTTTTTTAATAAATTTTTTTTTCATTCTGGGTTCCTAGTGCACCTGGATATTTAAAGGTATTATTTTAAAATTTTAATTAATTATAATGATTCTAATTAATTTTAAAAAAAATTTATTTTGATTACCTACATACATACATTTAATATAAAGAGTAATTACCATTTACAGTTTTTTTTACCATTATTTATCTGAAAATATTATTCTTATAATTATTGATATTGTTTTGTTTTTATTTTTTAATTCACGGATTTTTTGCGATTCAACTAAAAGCAGTCAATAATTTTATCGCTATAAAGTTTAGTACTAATAACTTCACGTCATTATCAAGCACTCTCCGACAGCTTGCTCCACCCAAGCCACTCAGAGGAATTCATGGCAATCAAAATGAAGCCTTCATAATCGCTTCAACGGCTTGTAAAATCAGAAACACTCAACGTTTAAAGATTTTTCAATTTTTGTTTTCTTTTTTCGAATAAAAAAATCGGCTTATTTGCATGATTTCCAAATCGATGTTTATTATTTTTTCTCTCCGATTTAATTTTGTGTGCCTAAAAATTTCATCTTAGCGATGAACATTGAAATGAGGATTACTGTGACAGTAATCGTATCAATTTACCGGGTCTAAGAATAGTAATAAAATCTTTTGTAGGCTTTTGATTTTATGTGGTGTCTATAATTTTTTTTTGTTACTGAACGTTGCGTTACGTTGCGTTGGTTTGTGTGTTTCGGCTTGAAATACGAAAACCATTTCAAGACGAACGTTGACGTTGGTATTGGCGTTAAAAAGACTTTATAGAACTGGTTTGAGTGAATAATTCAATATTTTGTTTTATTTGAAAGCAAAAGTTGAATGACTTTCTTATGTTTAATTATTTAATAAAACTGTCATTGTTT
The DNA here is from genome assembly GCA_920937365.1 of Sphaerophoria rueppellii. NCBI lineage: Eukaryota > Metazoa > Arthropoda > Insecta > Diptera > Syrphidae > Sphaerophoria > Sphaerophoria rueppellii. Next base: position 30,474 of record CAKKXW010000291.1, on the reverse strand, counting down.
CTTCTCTTTCATTATGCGATTGGGATAGATGATTTGCATAAAAATAAATTATTGTTTCTTTTTGCTTTTTTCTGTCCTCTTGTGAGGTGATGGGATGGTAAATATTGTAGAGTTTAATCTTAAATTTTTTATTACTAGCTGTTGCCCGCGACTTCGTACGCCTCTCCCTCATTCATTGGCCAGAGGTGCGTCTTGACTTGTGCATCATGCGCGCGTGGGAATTTTTTTGCGAAGTCGACTTGTCGATCTGTATTGATGTATAAATTAAATTTTTAATCTCAAATGTCAATACATTTGAGAAAACATATTTATTCTCGCGAAAAGAATTGTAGTTGATACGAATTGCCAAACTCTATTCGCGTTCCACATCATCCACACTCCCAACGAAAAAAATGTTCGCGCGCGTATAACCTCAAAAATCATTCTTGCTTTGTGTTTTGGTTGTTCATTCTCTCTTATGTGAAAGAAATGTCAAAATCGACGAATTTTCGTTCATTCGTTGGTCGTTGTTCGTGCTCACGTGAAAAGTGCTTAAGTCTTCTTAACTCGAAGCCTTTTCACGTTTTAGCAACGCTTTTCACTGATGCTTTGCTCTTATTATTTGCAGCATACCGTTGTATAGCTTAAAGCCCTCCTCGATTAATGGACTATCTAACACAAAAAGAATTTTACAATTCGAACCAATAGTTCCTGAGACTAATCTCAAACAAAGAAATTCAACTTATATAATTAGTACAGAATATTGTTGAGTTCCTCATGGGAAGTCTTTTGTCAAAAAAAAAATTTCCAAACGACCATTCCTCATTCTGCCTTGCATATAATCGATCTGTCCGTATCTCTGCCTGCAAACGACTAAAAACAAAAAAAAAATTATCGTATAACGGCGTATAGTATAGTTACACGTTACTTAAACCTCAAATACTTCGTTACAAAAACATCGATACTTATTTAATTTGCAATTATAGAAACGCACTCGAGGGCCTGTTTCTGTACCACGGTGCAAACAACAGAAAATGGAGAGAGCGATGTGTCATAGACATAGCTAAAAAGAGAATATCTGTACTTAACAGTACGACCAAAATTAGGTTTGAAAAACTGAAACATGAAATTTCAATGATGTCTATCACCAATCATTCTAAGAGGTTTTTTACAAGACAATATTGCGTTTCCAAAGCTTTTAACTCTACAATACTGCCGTTTCAGTTCCAAATCCGTAGAGGAGGGAAGGGAGAGAAGAACGAATATACAAAGTTAAGGAATTATATGTTTTAGAGCAGAGATCAAGAGAAACAGCGATAAAATGGAGCCCTGGGGTACACCAGCATTTTCGGATTAAATCACCAGTAGACTTGTTGCTGCGAAAACCCTATTGACCTAAGAAAGAAGGGACGTACGTAAGTGCTATCGACCGATAATTGGAGGGTGGACTGCTTTCTTACTTCTCGGAACGAGCCTATTGATGTTACGGAACCGATGTTCCTCCTCTTCAAGCTACACCACGTTTACAACCTTAGGTCTGCAAGACCCTAAGGCCCATCTAGGCAGTAGGAAGGAAAGGGTATCCAGGCTGGACTTTACGTTTCATCATGCCGTGAACGTTATAAAGAGTTCAAAATTATTTATGGAACCCGAAGATGAGTTGAGATAAAGGATGTTTCACTGGAATAGAAGGAAAAAGTATAAAAAGATGGATTGAAAATCTTACACAAGGGTTTAATCAGTGTGAAAGAACACCTCTTCAGAATGATAGCGGGAATACTATCCGAAGCAGTGGATTTATGTGTTGTGATATCGCTTTGGACTCTCGGAAAATGGAAACATTGATCTTACAAGTCACATGCGTTTCTTTGTAGTATTGTTGAGCAATGTATACACTATGCGTTACTCTCATTACCTAAATGCTTGGTGCGTTTTGTTACTTCTGTAAATATTACACGTTTAAATTGTAGACAGCACAAGTAATTATGTTGGCTTGCCGACCATGGTAGTAACGGTATGGTAGTAACGAAAGGTACGAGTAACGATTTTGGTATAAAAGTTGCGCTTAGTTACTATAGGAACTTTAGTTGACACCCGTAACAAAAAGTGTCAATTTATTACATACCTAGTCTTCACACCTAAGGAACAAACTACAAACTAAAAAAGAGTAATAACGCAATCTGCTTCTCTTACACATCAGGAACACATACGACCAGCGGCCTGATTTACTTACTTACTTATCTTACTTACTACCTTTCTCCATTAGATACTTCAAACTAAATTAACAAAACCAAATCATAAACACCATCCGATATCTTTTCAACAAGTCTCAAGAAGTAATTACAACTTCTCCATTAGCCAGCATAATGCTATCTTAAAACCTTTAATATTTCAAATTAATCTCTGTGCTGCTGGTGTTATCTCAACGGATTTCCTCATTTTCCATCTTTTCTTCACCGCAATTTAATAAATAAACTCGCTATCGTGCTTCGTTGATTTAATTTACAGCGCCGTGTGTCTGTTTTAAACATTCAATTTGTTCATACAAAAATTTTTTCTCTGTGACTCCCATAAAAATGTGTGACAATAATAACTCAAGACGTTGCACTTTTAAATGTCATCTTTCTTTTGTAAAACGTGAAGAAAGCTACTTCTGATGTGGCTATTAACGACGAATCAAGATGGTGGTGACATGCAAACGCTAGAGTCGTCAGAATCCGAAAACCTACCAAAATCGTAATTCGTCGAAATCTGAAGACTTCTTCGGTTAAATCAGAGGAAAAATAAATCCCATGAACTGTTTACTCCGAAAAGTGAAGGTTCAGGAACCTGGAAATATCTATTTCAACTTGCAAAGTAGTTATTCGAAGTACAACGGCATGACCGACCCACAAGAGACTCATTAATGTCACTCACCATCATTCAGACTGGGTGATGGGTGAGATGATGACGGTGGACAAAATTCCAGTGATGGTGATGAGTGATGAGGATGTTTTGAGAAAGTTGATGAGGACAATAATGATGTCAAATGATCTTTTTTTTTGTAGAAGTTGCTGCCACCATTTTCGGTAATCTTACAAATTTCTGTTATTAGATGACATATAGGTTAGGTACACTACACAGGCAGCGTTTAGAATTAGACGAGAATTCCTTACAAAAAACTCAAATCAGGGTCTTTGTGCCAAAGGATTCGTTTACTTTTATGTATATACAAGTAGATACTATGTGTGATGAAGTTAGAACCTAATTTATCTGCTGGTAGATTTATGAAAGTTCTGTTTGAGAGGAGAGTTGGGAAGTCTCACATATGATGGGGGTTCTCCTTGATTGATTGATTGATACACATAAATACATATATTTGTGAAATTGAAATACATATTAAAAATCAGGGGCTGAGCAACGATTTTCAGTTGGAATATTGGGATTTAGTTTTGGGAAACAAAGTTTGTTTAAATGGAATTGTGGCTTGTGGGGAGCGAAGTTTGATTTGAAGTTTGCTGGGGTTCGAAAATGAAGATGATTTTTGAAAATTTGAAGTTCCTATGTTGAGATTTATTGGAACTTCAAAAGAAATCCTTGAAACGTGACGTCAAATATTTGGCTTTCTGAAGTTTATACACCTCCAATAAAAGACCAAATGTCCTTCGAAAGTGCCCAATACCATTACCCATTTTTCTGATCATCATCCGTTCCCCAGCGAAGCAGAGTTGAACTAGTAAAATCAGGGTCTTGAATAGCAACAAGATTGTCTTCATTAGAGCAACGATTGTCTTGGGTATTTGTCCACAGACTAAGGACTAAGTTCTATCTATGTAGTGGCTAAACATCTTTAATATCTCGTAATCTTGTTATGACCTGCACCTAGACGCTGTACGGTGGATGCATTTTGTGTGCATAACATAAACTGTATTTCAACACACCTGATTCCAAGTTCAATAAATTTTGTCTGGGGACTTTCTAAAAGTTACTTAAGACTTCTTTATTTGACAGTAAGTATGATTGTATAATACCTGTGCAGGTTTTGAATAACGCGCATGAGCTGTTCGTCAATTGTTCATTTCTCAGCACAGCTACATCGGTTTTTTCGAAATCCCAAGTTCGGGCACCACTATTGATCATCAGTTTGGAAATCGACAAAAAATTAATGGAGCGTAGTGAAAAGGAGAGAAAGGTCATTGCGTGGTAAACACTTCCACATTAGCGCGATATGGCTAAAGAAGGAATCTCAGAACGATTGAAGTTGGGTTCAAGTGTAAACTGATGATGAAACCTAAACAACTTGCGGCATTTTTTGGCGACATCGCGTATGTGATCGTTCCACAAAAGTAGTAAGTGTTGTCCACACCGGGATGTTCAATTTGCTTGGTATCATTGATGCCGTCATGGACAGTGTGTCTACCTCTATGTGGAGCATTTGGAGAATCGTTGATCTAGCTTCTTTAAAGCTACAGTGGAAGGAATTGCTGTTAATGTAACAGGGGAAGGCGCAAACAATTTATACATCTAACAGGAACGCCATATTTTATAGGCAGAGCATTTGTAGTTTTTACGCAAGCCAGTAAGTAGGGTAGGTATGCGTTCTTCCAAAGCTTGGTTGATGATCTGGATGCATGTGATTTATCAACACTTTTCTCCCGTACTTCGAGAGTTTTCGAGTTTGCAGAGTTGTTTTTGTTTGCTTCTGGAAGGCTGTTTCTTGCTCTGAGCTGGGACTTTTATTTCATTGACTGGTCCAACTTTCTAAATTTCGAAAAAGGTTCTGGTTTGAGTGTTGTTTTTGGCACCAAACTAGCTCATGTTCTTTGCATTGTACGTAGAATCTTTTTCTGCGACTTTCGACCAATCATCCTTATACCATCCTTCGTGATTGTTGGTAACATTTGGTTGCCTTATTACGTATTTTTACGAGATCGCTTAGCCTTTTCTACATTTTGTTGAACGTTTTTCAATTAAAAGGCCACTCGGGCAGCCCTAATTTTTTTTTCTCATTGGCTTGCCTATACTCTGAACCGTAGACTTGCCATTTCCAGAATTGGGTAAGAATCGACATTCATTTCCCAGAAAGAGCCTATGTCGAGGATAGCACCTGCTATCTGTGTTTGATTTCTTTGACGTTTCGAAATCGCCAGGATGCCAGGCTCAGACTTATCACCCTGTGACAAGTTATTGCAACGTCGATTTTTATTATAAGAAACCTACCACTTGAAAAAAAAAAAAATGTGGAGGGAATGTCGTACTTCAGTAGTAGAGGCAGAAAATCACGATCACTTACTTAACAAGCTTCTATTTATCCCATTTCTTGTCTAGATAAACTGATTATGAACTGTATCACGCAAAGTATAAAAAAGCCATATTGCATTTTAGTTGCATGTTTATTGTTCGGTTGTTGATTTGAGGTCATTTACCAGGTATTCGATTGATCACGGTGATGTTCGCCGTGATTTAGGGGTAGAATTGTTGGTGTGGTGGTTTGTAACTTTGTAAGTGTAACGCTCCACATATAAAATTAATAAGTTTAGTTTAGTTTAGTTTATTTATTCAAAACTAGGTAGTACAAAAAGAATTAGATTCTTATTGATAGTACTTAATGCATTACATTTTATTTGAAAGAGGTCAAGAGTGCATTTTAAAATACAAAATAATCCAATGAAAAATTTAACTCAAAAAGGAAACAAAAATTTATAATTTCAAAAAGTTTATAGAAGAGAAAAAGAAAAAGAGAATGAATTCACAGAAGAAGAAGAGAATTTTAAAGAAGAGACAGGAACTAGAAATTGCTAAGAAAACAAACTATTATTGTTATTAATTGCAATGTATTTGTTAATAGATTCTTTGAAACTTTTTTGGGTTTTACACTGCCGGATTGATAAGGGTAATGAGTTCCAAAGTTTTATAGAATGGAAGAAAAATAATCTCTTGCTTTCCAAATAATTGAAAGATGGCAGAATAATATTGTTTGTTCTACTTGATGATGCGAAATTTATCTTATAAAAAAGATATTCTGGTTCCTTGTTTTTAATGATAATAATTTAAATGCTATTTAACCCGGCGGCCACACGAGCAAGTTCTGGCTAGCAAGTTGGCATACAATCAAATGTTTTACTCACACATTCAAACTTTTAGTACTGGCTTAAGTACTGGCCAGTCAACTGGCTTGCGAATTTTCAAACCAGTAAAACGAGCAAGTAAAACGGGCAAGCAATTTGACAGGTTTTGACAAATGTATCAAAATGAACAAAATTAAATGAGAATATTATGTGGCTTTTCTTACAACCACGAAGAATTGCTATTAAAATTCAATGTTTTTTGGCGTGTAAGAAATGTGCAAAAACGAATCAATCCCTTTTTTGAATGTCTGTGTTGTCTGGTCAAGTATGTGTAAATCCGTCTCCAAAAAGAAATTCAAGATCAAGATAAATCAATCCTTGGAGAAAAAAATTCAATTTCTTTGTGAAAGAAATGCGTTTAAGGGAAAAAAATTGCCACTTTTACGTCACGGATCAATTCTTGGGTTGTAAGAAAAGCCACATTAGTTGAAGTGAGGATTTGAATTTCTTTTTTTAATGCCGACATCTTTCAAATTCCAAATTGGATGTTAGGAGCAGGTAAGCCTGTAAAAATCGTTGAAATGGAAAAAAATATGTGAACTTGCTGGCAAGTTGACTAGCAAGTTTTTTGCCACCTACGTCACACCAAGTTCACCGATAGAGATTTGACAAATAATATATGTAGGCTACTGGCAAGCCAGAACTTGCTCGTGTGGCCGCAGGGTAATAGACAGCCCCATAGTTTGTTTACTAAACAAAGAAACATGGCCAAAACGGCGTAAACCAAATACAATCTAATTGTAGGCTACTTGCAACTTCCTCATTGAAACGGAATCAAGACAGCTGTAGACAGGAGCACTATAATTGATGATTGGAACCAATAGAGTTTTAGCGAGTCTCATCCTAGTAGCTTGAGGTGTACACCTAGAAGAAGCATTTAGCTGTCTAATACCTCCATAAATTGATTTAACAATGGAATTAACATTATCAGCAGCGGACAGTTGAGAGTTAAGGTGGATACCAAGACTCTTAGCAGTTTCCACATATGGTATTGTCTTAGAAGACAATGAAATAGGTGGCAAATAAGAGGCATCAATTTTGTGTTGTGAAAAAAACAAAACTCTTCGTTTTATCAGGGTTCAGTATTAATTTATTGTTTGATGCCCAGTTCCCAATTGCCTCCAAGTCTTCATTCGAAATACACAGTCTTCATAAAGGCCAATGGGGCGCGACATATATATCTCCGCATCATCTGCAAAGATATGCATAGACACATTTCTGCAGACTTCTGGCAGATCATTTATAAATAAGGAGAATAATAGCCGCCCCAGAATCGATCCCTGGGGAACACCAGCTTCAACTAATAATGGATCAGAACTCTCATTTCCTATTTCAACGATTTGTATGTCCGCTCTGATAAATAACTCTTTATTAACGTGGTGGATAAATGACATGAAACCAAACATATTAACCAACTTGCTTAAAAGAATATTATGGTTTTCACTATCGAAGGCTTTGACAAAATCCAACAGGCATAAGATAGTAAGATTATTTTTGTCAAATTCAATTTTTATATCGTCAAGTATTTTGATTGTTGCAGTTAACATCTGTGATTGGCTCTAAAACCAGAATGAACATTACTTAGAAGTTTGTTTGCGGAAATATGATTGTTTATTTGGTTTCGAATGATGATTTCTAAAATCTTTGAAAGGCAAGGTAGAATACTAATAGGTCTGAAATCTTCAGCACTCTTGCATCTAGTGGTTTTGGATACTGGGCTCACCTTAGCCCTTTTCCACGATGCTGGAAAGACAGAAGTCGTGATACAAGAGTTTATTATATTAGTTAGAACCTTAAGAATATGAGGCAAAATAAGCTTGATAAACTTAAGCGAGATTCCATCAATACCCACAGCATTTGATCTTATGCTGTTTACAGCCTTAAGAACATCAATTTCTTGTACACAATAAAAGTCAAAAGATGACACATTGGATCTTCTATTCAAAACAGTCATTGAGTTTAAATTGTTAACATTATTTGTTTCATCCTGCGTAGAAGCACCATGAGATAGAAAATATGTGTTAAGACGATTAGGGTCTAAGGAACAGACATTACTGTTTGGTTTACTTTGAATACCAAATCTTTTAATATTTTTCTAAAACAACTTACTAGCGAGATTCACATTTAGTTTTGAAGAAAAATATTCTGATTTTGCTCTTCTGACTTGACAAACGACTGAATTTCTAGCTGTTTTAAATATATTCCAATTTTTTTCACTTTTATGCCTTTTCCAGCAAGAATAAGATCTATCCCTTTCCTTAATTAGTCTTTTTATTGAATTAGTCAGCCACGGGATACGAGAATCAATAGAAGTGACGTTTTTTATTGGAACATGACTCTCTAATAATCTACTGACAAGAGATTCAAAATATTCAACTTTATCATTTACATGAGCCATGTTCCAACAAAGATTCCAAGGAGATGTAACACAGTCATGCATGGGGTCGCACATGTTAATGATTGTATAGTCTCTATAACTGAATTGTCCAGGGATAGGAACTCCGTTAAAAGAAAGGTCATAGGTTATGAAAATTATGTCGTGGTATGAAGGAATCCCAGGCAGACTTAACTGGTTGAAAAATAAAATTGAGTTCCCAACGACGAATCTACGTACATTTTGATTTCTCTCTCTCTCTCTCTCTCTCCCTCTCTCTCTCTCTCCCTCTCTCTCTCTCTCTCCTAGCAAAACTCTTACCAAGGGATATTTCTCTCTATGAGCCGAACAATTCTTCTACACCCGAAAAAATTCGACTGGAGAATCGAAATTTCCTCATTAGCGATATTGCTTGTGATACACCCCATATCTGGTTGCCTTTGATTGGGAAATTGTTATCCGAAACCAATACCTATACTGTAACCCGAGTGCACTTGGTGTATAAGGAAAAGTGAAGCCCAGATCCTTCACCCCACCCTTCACGTACAACATCCCAAAAATTCAAACAATATAAAATTCAAAACGAATTCCATTTTTGCGATCAGTGAAGATCAATTTCATACGTTCACATGTTCAGATGTTGATAATGAAAGTCAGTCCGAATAAGACAATTGATTGCATATAAGAATATTTTTGACATCAGACTAAAACGAACATTTCTTGGAAAAACTGTTGTGAATTCTGATGTCTCATTAGACACACAAACTTGCAGCTGAATTTCCTGCTCGCAACAAAAAACCCAGAATCAACTCCAAACCCACCCTTCATTACTTCACTTTTAATTATCGATCTTTAATTATCAATTCATTTTTTGTTTGCCCCTCATATTTACTTTTTAATCAAGTAAGAAATAATTTTCTGGTCAAATTGCTCCGCCTATTACATATAGAGATGTTTCCCAATCTCTCGGGCAGTATCCAATTCCCAGCTAAGACCATCCTTCCACTGACTTTCATCTTGAGTTAAAAATCTTGAAATTCATCTTTTTTCATATTTTAATTTTTTTCCTTATTTATTCTTTCAGGTGCTTACGTTCCTAATGGATTCATCACGTTTTCGCTATGCTGAGCCACCTATTGTCTTTCTAGCCATTTGCTATTTAGTGGTTGGCTGCGCGTATGTTGCTGGTCTTGGTGCTGGCGATTCTGTTGCATGTCGTGAGCCATTTCGCCGCCTATACGTCTTGGCCATCTACAAATGATGTCAACAATAACACAGGTACCTTCAGATTATTATAAGAACTTTCTATAAATAAGTCAATTTAAGGGCCCTCCAGAATAAGACCTTATTTATTGTGCACGAGTTGAATTTGTTCTCGGTTTATCTACGTACGTTTAGAATCTTATATCGAAATGTATTTTTTGTCCATTTTCCGAGCCTTCAAGGCTTCTTTCGATATTTTTAATTAAATACTCTGTTTCATAAAAATTAAAAAAAAAAAACGAAAAACGACGAGAAAATCTTGACCAAAGAGACTAACATCTACCGGTTCTGCATATCCGCCGCTTTACCGAGTGCTGTACGTTGTCTTAGCGGTCGTGGTTCTGGTCG
>CAKKXW010000288.1:18319-32482 GCA_920937365.1 Sphaerophoria rueppellii | reverse complement strand
GCTGGTTTTTGTGGGACATTTGTACGTGTGGCCGCAAGGTTAAGCAAAAACAAAAATAATAATAATTTTTATTACGGCCCTACTTATCCACATTCTAAAAAGTTAATTAAAATTTGATTTTATCCGATATACAATTTTCATTATATTAAATAAAATAACGGTAGGATGGGATGCTTTTCCAACAACTAGGTTTCGATGTCATGGTGTTTTAACGATTTAATTAAATGTAGCCTTAGACATGCGTATCTTCTACACTCTATGATATTTTTTTTATTGAAATGAAACCAATAAGTACTGAAAATTCTACCTACTTCATTATTATGCTGATACTTACAAGAATCAGATCTCAATACTTGAACAAAATGACACAAAATTATTTTCAAGCGCTAGTTCCAGTACTTTGAATGTACATTCAAGTACTTATGGTGCAGAAAAAGTGTACAAGTAACAGTTTTTGTACTGGAAGAGTATTAGTACTTCAGTGCACTGATAATGGTTTTTACAAAAATCTTCTTTTCGTACCATCTTGCTTGAGTTCTTAATAAATACGATAAAATTGTACAAATATTGATAAATAACATATTGAAGTACGTCTTTTCTAACATGCGAGTTTATGCTCTTATGAGAATGATTTCTTAAAACTAGTTTATCTCGTAATCATTCAAGAAATATCAAGAATTTGCCGTTAGTATTTCTGTTGAACCTTTGTCAACTCTCTTATAAAATTTAACTCTCTCAAATTGTTCACCACTTGTGATGCGACACAATGCTCTGGTTCACTCATATGTATAATTCTTTTATGCACATTTAAATTTTTAAATAAAAATTAGACAAAAATGACTCACCGGATTTTCTCCTCCTGTAAAGTTGTGCGCACGACTTGTTGGGGGGTAGGGTCCGAGGTTTTAGTTTTGAGTTAAATCTTATTAAACTCTTAAGCTTTCGCTTGCTAAATACACTTTGGATAATCAAAAAAAAAAAAGAAATATTTCATATGTATGAATGTGTGATCAAAAATGAGAGTATAAGGGTTAATGATACTTAACTTGAGTGTCTACGATCTTCTTAACATTCGAGTAATTTTTAATTTAGGATCAATACGAAACATATGATGACTTTAGTCGCTATACGGTACTGGTTTTTGGTGGGTGCTTCTAATCGTTCATGCGACATGGGTAGAACGACCTGCGGATGATGGTATGTTATGGTATGTTGGGGAGGGTAATTCTTTATGGTGGGCGACGTGGTTAAGATAGATGGTTTGGTTTTGGTTGAAATAGCCTTGACAGAATAGTTGAATCCGTACTTGGAACCTCAAAGCTACGTGGATTACGGTATTCGTTGATGGTTTCCTGGGCCCATGTGCGACGATGACGTCACACATGGGTTTTGTGACTCGTTTAATAAAAAAAAAAACGCTATCTAGCAGATGTATTACACCCACTCTCGTAGTGAAAAAAGGGGGTTTCTAAAACGCGGTTAAAAAAAATGAGGTTAAAATTAAGCAATTAGGTCAGGACCACCACAAATTACCTCTGTCGCTATCGATAAGCGATTTGTATGCTGTAATGCACGTTTCGTGGATTTTCTAAATTTTTAGAGTTTTTCATGACCTCTCGATTTTAGTCTCTCTATAAGAAGACTAACAGTCGACACTTCTGAAAAAGCTATTAAAAAAAATCAACACTACTCGAGCGATTAAAAAGAAGTAAAATACTTTGACCATGAATTACGTACATATATATAATGTATAGCATATATATGGGCTTACGGCCACGTGTGATTAGATGATACTTTCGATTATAGAACTTTCTAGTCCATTCTCGATTCACGCTAATTATTTTAGCATTCAAAAATAGTTAAACGAAATAAGCTCTATTTTATTCAGTTTGATGTGAAATCGATTCGTACAAATCTAGATGGATGCTTTCAGTAACAATCGAAATTATAGGATATGGGTTGTAACTTTACTCAGTAGCCAGCGAGGTCCGCACAGGAAGTTGATTGGTGTTGAAAAAGAAAGTTGCAATGCGCTGTCATAGTAAGCTTGCTCGTGTCGTTTTGAGCTTAATCAATCGGAATCGCATGAAAATGAAACGATAAATCGATACATTAATATCGAACGAGTCGAGAATGAAATCTTTGATGGCAGAGTTCACTACACATTGTAATTGGGATGAGAGACTTAAAAAAAAATTATTGCTTAGATGTTGGTTTATATGGTGGCTCGCACAGCTTATATACGATAAGAAATCATCCAACAGGATTTTAACTGTCAACAGACCCTCCTTAAGATCCCTTATTGCATTATTACGGGACACAACCTATTTGGCTACCACAAGAAAAAAATGGAGCTTAGTACCGATGACCTTTGTAGAGGCTGTGGTGATGAGGACAACCATGAAGATACTGCTCATTTTCTCTGCCACTGAAGAAAACTCTGTGCAACTTCTTCTTTAATGAACTAGAGGAGCAATCCGAACTGCCAGAAAAAAACTTACTAAGCTTTGTCAAGACCTCTTAATGGTTTATGATTCATAAGTTATATTTATTTTTTCAGGAAGTTACAATACTTCGGGGTACCACAATGGATCTATATTGATCTAAGTGTGACGGTAACAACAGCAACTGTCTTTCCGCTTAACCTAACCTTACTTTACATTTTCACAGACCCAGTACGAGTACTTTAAATACTGATAGTACTTAAACAGTATCTACTAAGCTAACCTGAGTACAAGCAATTTGCTTAGTAGAATTATTAGAATTAACCAAAAAATCAAGTACTTTTTGTAATATACTCACTATTTAAGGTAGTTTCAAGTATTTTAAGTACCAACTCCAGTTTGAAAGCACTATAATTTGAACTTATATAGTAAGTGAGCATATGCTTGAAATTTTTAAGTACCAAAAGACAAAAAATACTGATACTTAAACACCTATTCGTACCTGAAAGAAAGTAAGTATCGAATTATTTGGGCTCTTTACAGCTTTGTCTAAAATTCAAGATTGTTACCATTCTTCCACACTTGCATTCATAAAAATTGAGGAAAGAAAAAGTTATAGGAAGTATCTAATCTTATTTCTTTGAAAAGTTATATCGGTATCAGTTACCAGTTTCCAACTAATTTAAGTAATAAGTGGAACATTTCCTCAGAAACCGTAGCCAACAAAATCATAAAACAATTTCCATTCATAAAATTTTACATTTGTTGAGCTTATGGGTTCGAGACATCGGCATCGCATCGTTTCAAGATAACATTCATTTCCTTCCTCAAGTTAGTCACTACACTGCTGATATACTGCCCGCCCAAGAGTACCAAATACCATGATACATGCAGTCCCGCTAGAAGTGTTATATGTGTGACTTGCACACCTACGAGTTGCTGTTTTTCCTAGTTTATGACACGCTCGATATAGCGGTGGGTCGATTCGCTATCCACAGCGGGATGCCAGCAGCTGTGCTTTATGCCTCTCTGTCAACAACGACGACGCCGACGTCAAAGCCACACAGGTACTGTAGACTGGGAAGAATCTCGCAACGTTGTCGTCGGTCGATCGAAGCACGCACAAACGGAACTCTGAAAAATTAATTTTCCCACGGTTCAAAATTGAAATTCTTGGAAACAAAGCAAAGTGTGCCCGTGACAGTGGGACGAGTTTAGTCAAGAGGTTTTCATATTTTAAGTTATCAGTTAATTTTGGCTGAAGCAATGTATGTTTTTTGTTAAACAGTTTTTACTTTTTATGTGATTTCCACAGTTATAACGACCAATGCCAATGGTATTGCAAAATCACAGACAGTTGGGCAACTTTTACTTGGTGCTTTTGAATTCTTTGGTGCTTTTTGAATTCTTGTTGCAAATCAAAAATCAAATAAAACATTTAACAGCTATGGTTTATTAATCATTAAACAAAGTGTTGTTAACAGTTATTGGTGGTTTCAATATTAAAAAGTTTATCGCACAGAGCTTATCAAAAATGACAACAAAAAGTCATCATTTGCTCCTCAATGTTCTTTAATAATTTATTAATATATTTTTGGGGTATTTATAGAAAATTTGTGGGATTTTTTTTGGTAAAGATGGTAAGCGATGCATTAACCTTATGATTTCTTGGAATAATTGCAGTTATTGTACTGTTAAAAGAAATATCATTTTAGAATCAAAATCGGTTGATGAACTGCTTTGTTAGGGAAAGTACTTTGTGGAACTTAATCGTTGTGGGAAATATAAGTAATGAAACGATATCTTAAATGTGTTTTCATTGTCGCGAGCATGAATATAAAGTCTTACGGCCGCTACATTTCGGGTCGGTACAGTACCTTATCTAATAAGTGTGTATCCAAGTAGTTCAGTCCCGATTTAAATGTTTTCAGTTCATGCGGAACCAAATTGATTCAGGACGTCTTGATTCGCAGTCCTGTATATCATTTGCTGTACATGACGGAACTACAGTTCATCGATCTTGTTATGAGAAATTTCTCATTTACGCCTTGTATATGTATACGGACAAAATAGATACGGAGTAGCGACTGCGGGCCCAATGGCCCTCACGGCATGGATCAGCAGGTACGATGCCCCTGGCAGTACGAATCAAAAGGGTACAATTTTCCTGGTGGGAACTAATATAGACAGACCCTGATAGCAATCAAAACGAACGAAATGACGTCAAGATCGAAACATTTTACGGCGCATTTTTGAATATAATAAGAAATCTCTTTTCCTTTATTTCACGCTCTTGCAGTTCCGATGATGAAATGGTCGGACTATTTCAGGCTAACTTTAACCAATATTACTATATTATATAGTATCATTCTATATCTGTAGTAACAGTAGAGGCGATTTAAGTACGATAGTATTAGTCGTGTTATAATATTTTTCAAAGAAAAGAGTGTGAATTGTATGAATAAAGTTCAAATCCGTATGTGGGACTTTTATTTAATGAAAAAGATGTGACTTTCTTACAGAACTTCGCTTTTTGCGAACTCATTACTCACCTCTTCTTTTTTTGCTCGTAGGGCAGCCCTCTTCGTTTGTTCGTCAGTTCTTCGTTTTCAAACTAGATGTGTAATTGTGTTGGTCGGGTAAAACCCTAAGAATTGTCATCCAAGATGGCCATTTCGAAACATTTCTTGCTTAACTTTTCAGTAAATGTTAGTAGCAAGGGACTTATTAGGAGACCGTTTGATAATCACTTAACTACATACTCAAAGTGTCGCTATAGATCAATTAAAACAAGGACTGATCCAACAACCGCTTCAGTCAAGTCGGCCTTTAACTAGCTGGCTCCAGTTGAGGCCCTATACAGCCTGGACGAGACCTTTCTCTTTTTCACGAGCCAGCTAAGTCGCTAAGGAGGTTGTGTCTACTATAATTTCTTGCGTCTTTCCTAAACTTGCTGGTTCTGAAGACTGCTGGTTGGCAACCGATTTCAAAAGGTCTCAAAGTACAGCAGTTAAGATCTGTGATCACGAAAGCAAAATCTGCCCTAAACTAAGTGCAAGTAAGAAGTGATTGTCAAGAAACAATGTCAAAACACTATATCACTAAATTTCAACACCAAATTCCATCTGTTAATGTGTCTCAAATCCGCAAAATGGAAACAATTTAACTTAATCGCAGATAAGTTGAGTCAAGACAAAATTCGTCACTTAAGTGGCATGCCAGATGCCCAGATGGCGCCTATTTGAAGATCTCTTAAATGGAAGACAGCTCATATTCACAGACAAAAAAAGAAATCCCCCAGCGAGCGACGCTCCATTACCAGGATTGCATAAGCCGTGTCGTCGCTGGCTCTATGCACCGTCTCCGTCATCATCACCATCATCGACATCATGGATCGTATTGATTTGAAATTTATTTTAGTAATTTTTTGTACGTTCATTTGCTTTTGGCCAAATCGCTTATAAATATTCGGTCCTCTCTCATGCCGCATTGCCCACCGAACTCATCATTAGATGGCGATGATGGTGCGCAGCAGCAGCAGCAGTCAGCACGCTTACATAACACCGCGCCGCGAAAAGCGCACGTAAATTCCTCTAACCTGACATTTTAGACTCCAGTTCGTGATCTCCATAAAATCGAAAAAGAAAAATATACCCACCGTCGATTAAATCTGAGAAGAACGCTTTTTACCCGTCTCGGCAGTCCTGAGATGCACAAATTTTGTCACAATCACAGTAAAAGCATTCCGACAGCAATACCGCGACTACTCCTGTCCTGTCTGTCAGTGCAAAGGCAGACTTTGGGAAGATATAATTTGGTTCTTCAATCAGCTGTCGCGAAATGGAAAACTCAACTGATACTGAAGATGTGATCGATCTCATCTCTGTCGAGTCGGTGCACGCCGCTGTGGAGTCGAAAAAGTGATTTTCTCACTTTGTTTTTTGGGTATTGCTTTTTCATCGTTGACAGCAGCGCAGTGCGGTGACTCTTTGCTGGAATTAATGATGTTTTAAACTTGAGCGAGCGGCTCGCAGCTGTCAATGAAACGTCACATTCTGAAGGTTTTCGAGAATCAAATAAAAATAATTTCCAAATCAAATAATCAATCTTAATTCCATCTAATCGGTTGGAGCTGTGAAAGAACTTATCGACGCTACGACGACCACCTCTCCATTCTAGCGAATGCACAGGCACCTCTAATCTCTTACTCGTATAGGATGTCAATCATCATCAATTAGATAGATCGATAGATTTATACATTTTTTACTTGCGACAAAAGAATATATGGCAAGTATTGAATTCGTAAAAAAAAATTGAGCTGATGATGAGATATGACATTACGATGATAAAGAAGGCGAAAAAAGTGGGTCCGGCGATTCCGTCTGTCTGTCTGTCTGGAAGTTTACAGGCATCTACAGGCTTAACTACTGGTTCGATTGACTTCAAATTTGAAAATTAGAGGTTTGAGCAAAAACTCATATCCCAATTTTTTTATTTTTGTTCTAAAATCAAAATTTAGGGTAGCCACCATTATTTTTTTAAACATTCATATAGTTTATGTAAGAAAAATGAAGAATGTTTGTATTGCTCCAAAACGGTACCTCCCATAGAACCGTTTTTTGTTATTTGATTTTCTCGAAAAATGAAAGTCAGATAACCGTAAGTTTTTTTTTGGAAGTACGGATAAATTGTTCAATATTTTGTATTCAAAAAAATTTGGATTTATAAAAAATATTTTTAATTTTTTTTTTTTTCAAAATTCTGTATCTCAAAAACGGATCAATTGTAAAGATGAAATTAAAGTATAATATGTGTATTTACAAAGTCTTGAAAACTGCATACCCAAATCAATTTTAAGACAATTTTGAAAAATTGTATATATAAAAAAATAATTAAAAAATGAAACGGCTCCGACGATTTTCAAAAAAGAAATCAAGAATAAGGTTTGAATTTGTGTGGCATTAAAATTTTTATTTACGAGGAATATTTTCAAATTTTAATTTTTTTTTAATAAATTCTAATTATTTTTATATTGAGTTCATTTTTGTGAGTTAAGTGCGGCTCTCTTGCTATAAGTGATCAAACTTTTAATGAAAGAACATTATATTTATTTATTTTAAGTGATTATTTAAGTGCATAGGAGTGTACTCAGAACTGCTTAAAGTATATCTCTAATTTTACCACTACTCTGTGCAATTTTTGTAACATAAAAGTAATCATAAATATTAAGTTTTAGCATGCAGGAGCAAGTTCGTACGTCCCAGTCGTGCACATTTTTTATTTGGGTTTTCTATTGTGTCGGATGAAATTTGATGTGCTTTGGTTCTCGTCGCGCGATCTTGACTCCTCGGTGGACCCCAAACGCTCAGAGGTTATGTGCATAGAAGGCTTTTGTTTTATTCTTCGTCACCCTTGCTATGGAGATCGTGGTCACATGCTCTGTGCCAGAGCCAACAGCGGCGGCGGCGTTAACCTGGCTTTAGAAAAAGATACAATACCATCGATTGCTTTGTGAGCGATGGAATGCCGAATTATATCTGGCAGCATCTAACTATCGCTATGCCTTTACGATTGTGTTATGATTTCATTTCTAGTTTAGGCTTTTGCAAACTGTAACACGACGAGACGGTTGACCAAGGCGCTGCGCTGCTGGAAGGCAGGTAAGAACATTAGTTCACTGGAAGTGTTGCTCAAAAAGTTGTTTACTTTGCAGCGAAGGACATAGAAAATATTTGTTACAATTTCGACTGAATTTGACAGATGAACAATGTTCGACTTTTTTAGACATTGAACAATCCAGTGGAGTAGAAATGTTTTTGAAGAAACTCGCTAATTTTTTTCATTTGGTATTGTCACCTTTGATTTTTGGCCTTATTTGGTGTTGGTTTTTTGCTTTTGGGAGAACTTGAAAAGAAACGGTGTTGATTTTTGAGTTAGTTATCTCAAAATTCAAGGCAAAGTATCACAGAATTTGCATTAGATCGCTGCTATCAATGCAAGGGCATCGGGAAAAAACAAAGCTTCAATTTCCAGGGCTCCGAGTGTCATTTTTTAAATATTTCGTTTGACTGGGTAAGTGAGAAACACCAAAATTATTTAAAATAAAAGCTTCTACTGAGAGCATTATAAACCTCGGTAACTAAGCGTATAGAGCGCGTCACTCTATTTCTTCTCCAGGGGTTTCAAGTTTGATATGGATTCAACTTACAAAGAATCTATCGCAATTATTTTTTCTCTGACAAATCTTACTAATTTTCTTAAACAGTCTCCCAATCCATGACATTTAGTCAGCATGAAACAGGGCCATCGCGAACGGTACCTCATATGCACTTTCCATACGTCAGAATAAAGTCTGGCACCTGCAATTATCTAATCTTTGAACCGGTTTTTATGTCTTCTTTGTCGTCCTTAAATTGTGGGATGCGAAAAGCAAATCTTCATGGCTGGGGTTGTGTAGCCCATTGAATCGTTGTCTTTTCTTGGCTTTCTGGACTAAAACCAGATAAACGTAAGATTTTGAAACCAAATATGGTTCTCTACTAAGGTGTCCAAGGCAGGTGAACTCTTTAACTACCTCGAAATGGCGGCTAAAAATAGTGAAGTTTTGTCCTGATGGGCGATGGACAGATGTTATTTCGAAACTGCTACTGTATAAGAAGATTGTCTTACTAGTACTCACTTGCGAATCCAAAACCTTGGTGACTAAGCCAAAGGCACTCTGAAGTCTTAGCCGCATTCAGAGAAAAATCTTAAAGAGAATATTTGGTCTCGTTTGTGAGGAAGGACGATTCCGGAGACGATATAACCACGAGCTGTATCAAATCTAAAGCAAAGCAGACTTGATGACTTAGTAGACTCCGGTAAGCTGGACACCAAGCTCGTATGAACGAAGTGCAACCGGACCGGAGAGTGGTAGGAGACAGCGTGGCAGACCAAATTTGCGCTAGAAGGACACCCAAAGCCTTAAGGTGCGGAACTGGATAGCGTGCGTCGTCGGCCAATAATCGGGAGAACGGAAGAACTTGCTTTAGGAGGCCCAGACTGGAGCTAAGATGAAGTGAGAAACTTCATTGGCCAGGCCGGCTATGACGATCATGGTGGACGGCTGTTCTTTTGTTTGTTGATATCATGTTCGCATTCACTTTAAGACCAACGAGATTCGCCTGCTCTTCAATCTCTGTGATGGCCTCAAGCACAAATCTTTGCGAGTGCCCGGTTTTATTTGGCTAAGAGACGTTTTGGTGGGACAGTGTAGGACAATGCTAGAGAAAACGTACGTGCTGATGAATGATGATTGTTCTGCTTAGGTGCACATGGTGAGATTCAAACGATATAATCAACCAGGAAATGGTCTAGTATTGAACTCGATCCTTCAAGCTGCAAGCTCATTTGCTCTTTCATTATTCGACAGAACGCTGTACTGTCTTACTCAATGACGTTGAAATTTTAAGCTTTTGTACCTATAAAATATTGACTCAAACAGATTCATATCAGTGTTTTCATTCGGTTACCTGAGTTCTTTTCTGGACCAAAAGGAACAGTTCATGACAATGGACAGACAACTGTTTTTGAAACGTCAAAAGTCGTTTTCGAGATATTTCCAAAATAGCTGACGCATCCAGAAAGGAGTGTTTTTTGGGCAAAACGGATACTTGAAGTGCAATGCAATGAGGACAATACAGAAAAAATGTTCACGACTAGATTGTACGAATTCGCTCCAGTATTCAAAATCTTAACTCACTAGAAAAACATTGTTAAATAAAAACATAAGTAAATAAAAATTTATACCATCGGACCACAACGAGAAAATCTAATAATAAACCAAATATAATATAATATAATACAAGCTCATGTTTTTTACATAAAATATATCAGTGTTTCGAGGAAGATTAAAAATAAATCGAATAAGCCGATTTTGATAAAATCGAAATTTGGTTTTTGGCCGAATAAATTGTATGGTGGCTGCCCTAAATTTTATAAAAAAAAAAAAAATAAAGGAAAAGATGCACTCAAATTCGTTCAAACCACTAATTTCCAAAGTTGAAATCAATCGAAACAGTGCAGTGGTTAAGGCTAAATGTACGCTTACAGACAGACGGACAGACAGACGGAATCGCCGGACCCACTTTCTTCGCCTTCTCTATCATCGTAATGTCATACCTTTTTGATCAAAATCTCATTTTTTACGAATGTATTCGATATGTCACACGTAAAAAGGATAACTTCAATTTTGTAAATTTCTTTCATAATTGTTCATAAGCTGTTCATTCAATGAAGTAACCTTTTAGCTGCATACTAGAAACTCATTTATCCCGAAAATCGTTTTAACAGATAATAAATACATAATTCCAAGTCCAACATCACATCTCATGCATGCAAGTCAATTTTAATTGCAACTATTGCTTCCAAACCGATTGGTGTAATTGAGAAAATTATTATTATACCCCTCGGTTCTTGAAACAAAAACCTTTTTCAAATTCTCCAAGTGGCAAATACAAGCTGTAGGTGAACAAATTACACGGATGACTAATTTTACAAAATGAAGTATAAATTAACCTGTATAATGTAGATGCCTTGAATTAATGGCAATGTCCATGGAGCTGCATTAATCGTGTGCAAAGCAATAAAACTATCAATGACGTTACCCTCAGGATATACTCGAACTCGACTCGAATATATGTGATCACCCCCTCGCCACCACCACTATCTGCCGAATAGCGAACGACTGAGGCGACACGACGGAAGTTAAGCAATTCCTTCCCACAGCGAGTCTTCGTGTAGATCGTAATGTTTTCATGCTCAATGACTATTGATTTCTTCACGTTAAAGTTTTTAATAAAGAAAAATAATCGTTGTTGATTAGGGTCAGTGATGAGGATAATGAGAATTGTCATGGTTTCTTTTTTTTCGTCAGGGGAAATAAACTTCATAATTCTAACACTTCAGCGGTTTTTCAAATTTAGCGAAAGGGTACGAAAAATCCATTGATTTCGACAGGAACAAGACTGACAAATAATATGATACTTGGGTTAGGAACAATAGACGAAATGTAAGATCGATTTGTTTGTGTCCATCCGCTTGTTAAGAGTACCTACAGTCTCCGACATCTAAATTATTATCTTCCAAAGACTTGATGATGAGGATGACTCAGCGACTTAAGGGCTCCATTGAGAAACAAGTTTTCGGCGTTAAACGACGTTATACCTATCTTAATACCTTATGCAATTTTTTTTCTAAATTCTAGAGTTCGTGTTTATAAATACAAATTTGAAACATTTATTTAAGTTGTCGGTGGGCAGGAACCTTTTATAATGATACGCTCATTAATAAAATATGGAAATTTTCGTGCTATAAGAAGTTTGAAAAACTTTTGTGAATGAAATTTAAACTGACTTGCGGAAGATATATGAGTTGAATGGTATACGAATATTGAAGCGGGTTCGACACTCTAGATACAAAATATTTTGAATGAAACCTGCTAACGAGGTTTGTTGGAGGTATATCTACAACACGAGGCCTCTTTTTGGCTCTTATTGTTGTTTGTTAAAAATTGAATTGTGTCAAGAAAGAAGCGTTTTAAATATTAATGCGAAAGAAAGCATGAATGGGAACAAGCAAGCGTATGAAGTGGTCATTGAATTATAAAGTTGTAACACTTCTTTCAAGGTGTTAATGAAAAATATCTTTGGATGAAAGATAGGTTGAGGAATATTATTTATGACAGAGCAAAGGTTTTTAATGATTTATATTTTGGACATTGATTTTCTTGTGTTATAATAATAAAATAAAAAATGGAAAAAATTAAAGTGAATATCAAAATTTACACCAATACAGATACCTCACATTGGAGTATTTCATTAGTACTTCATATACCTTGGAACAAATAATATTAGCCCCCAAAAGGACACGTTTGTGGAGATCCGACGAAGTATTAATTTAGCGAGCTAGAGTAGTTAGCTACCTACTTCGGTTTGGACAAACAACTGGCTGGTTTCAAAACTCCTCACTCGAAAGTAAAAATACCTATACAGGATTCTGATTCTACCGGTCTTACTCTAAAGCTCCAACTGCTGGACGATTATTAAAAAAGGTAATAAACTGGGTAGGTACTTTCGAAAGAAAAATGTTTCGACGGGTTTTCGGTCCCTTATTCGGCGATGGCAAATGGAGAAGAAGGTTCAACCGGGAACTGCGGAATATATTCCAGAAAGCCAAGTCGACTGTATTCAGCTACATCGAGCTCCATCTAAAAAAGTCTTCTATTCGCAGCCCCCAGGTTTTAGACGATCAGGAAGACCGAGGCTTCAGAGCTGTGGATGGCAGAGCGCTTGTTTTGACGAATGGAAATTGCATCCCTAGCACACCTTCACAGATTAGTCTTGGAGCAAAAACTGCACGTGAATAATACAGATGTTGACGCTGATAACACTAAATCCGGCAGATATTCCCAACTTCGATACGTCATGGAGCTAAAATTTTCTAAGAAAAAAAAAATAACACTGCCTTATCAAAAAACGAAAAAAAATGGTATAGGGCAATTAAAATTCGAATTTCGTTCTTGTAATAAGAAACGCCATTGCAATTTAATAATTATTAGATATTCTGTGGCCATTGCCACCAATTAAGGGAAAAACAAACAAAAGTTTTTCGCCCATTGGCATTGAGTGTGTTACATTTCATTTTATTCTTTTTCTTCTAATTTCTTAAAACTAATATCCCCGCGTGGTTAGCAACTTGCAAAGCACTTTAATAATCGTATTCATCGAGCTCTAGCGCACTCACATTACATTTTGCATATTGATTTCAAATAAAGTTACACTTTGTCCTCATCCCCCCTCCTACACGCAAAGTCTAAAAAAAAAAAATTAAAAATTGTCAGACAATAGCCAACATCTACATACACTCTTTAAGCGATTAGAAAGTATTTTTTTGGTAAGGCAAAGATAAGGGCGAAAATGAAGGGATTTTCAATAGGGACTCTACAAAAGTTTTCTTAAATAAAACAAAAACGGTTTTTGGATATCAATGAAATTCTTTATTCCTGTGGAAGTACATTTGATGCCATTATGGCATGGCTACCACGGGCACGCTTGCAGAAGTCCAGACGCTGAACTCAATTTTCGACGGTTTTCAAGCATAAATCGGCCGATACTGCTGCAATTTAACGTCCGATATTAGTACGAAGTTCATCAATCGTCGCTGGCTTGTTGGCATAAACCATAGATTTAACGTAGCATACCAGGAAATAGTCTAACGGCGTTTAATCGCATGAACGAGGCGGCCAATTCACAGGTCCATTTCTGGAGATAATGCGCTCATCGAACTTCGTTCTCAATAATTCGATTGTTTGGCCCGTTGTGTGACATGTGGCACCGTCCTGTTGAAACCACATATCGTCCAAGTCCATATCATCCAATTCATTCCAAAAATAATCCGTTAGCATTGAGCGGTAGCGATTCTCATTCACAGTAACGTGCTGTGACGAATGTCAGTATAATTTAGAAAAATTCTAAATAAAATGAAAATAAAAGATAAATAAAATATAGATCAACAAGCCAATGAAAAAAATGATAGGTAATAACATGTAGTGAACAATTACATAAACATATAAATGAAGCAAAAAAATAAAGACGCGATTTAACAAACAAATCACTCGTTTAAGATTTTTTATACCAATTGCCTTGGGGTTGCCACTTAAATAAGATACCACGATCGAGTA
>CAKKXW010000286.1:0-32703 GCA_920937365.1 Sphaerophoria rueppellii | reverse complement strand
TCAAGAAAAGATTGACTTATTGATGTGAGGCTTTACTTGTCCGTAAATTAAGTATTTTTGTAAATTTTTGATCTCTTAGTAAAGTCTTTTGGTTCTTTTTGGTTCATTACTATTGAAGTCGGTAATGGATCAATTCAATGAGGAAAATAGGTGATAGGTACATATATACGAAAGGTTTAAGTGGGTAGGTATGTCAATGTATATTTGTAAGTTTTTTGATCTCTAATAAGGACATTTTAATTTTTTTTTTTTTTTGTTCGCTACCATAGAAGTCCGTGAAGTGGATAAAATTAAATTCTATTTATTTTCACTTTTTATTTTTCAGATACATACAAACCAACAAAATACTATACTGTAATGTAATGGTTCCAAGAAAATAGACGATTTAAATGGAGCTTTTTAGATTACAACTAAAAAAATATCAAAATGTAAAAAATGCATGACCTGTGGTCCGAGAAAAATAATTTTTCCAACAAAACAGTAATGGGCAATTTTGTTTAAAATGTGGTGATTTTATTGCTTAATGCAAGGAAGCAGGAAGCGAGCAGCTATTTGATAATAGGATGTCTCTACCTCAACCTGTCCTTACAGCCTTCACCTGTATTAATAGATACGATATGGTCGTTTTGCCATACTTGGGATCATATCTAAGAAAAAATTGTGCTACAGTAAAGCCTGAATTTGAACTTTGACATCACTTTTTGCCGATTCAAAAAAAAGGCTAACCTATAAAGAATACAAATCAAAACCCTACAAGTAAAAAAAAAGTATGAAAAATAGGTTGATATGCAGTACCTACATTCAATCCCCTTCTAAGCGTACTTTCATTTTTCGAGAAAATCTAATAGCAAAATCGGTTCTATCGGAGGTACCGTTTTGGAGCAATACAAAAATTTTTCTTTTTTCCATAAAATGCATAGAATGTTAAAATAATAAATTTCGAGGAAGTTTAAAAAAATCGTAGGAGTCGGTTTGGAAAAAATTGAAAGTTTTGGTTTTTAGCCAAACAAATCGTATCATAAATTTTGATCTTAAAACAAAAATAAAAAAAACTGGAATATCAGTTTTTGCTCAAACATCTAACTTTCAAATTTGAAGTAAATCGGACCAGTAGTTAAGGCTCAATTGTTTTTTATATCCGCTTATTTTCATAAGCGTGGATAATTATCGCCGCTAACTAAGCGGATATAGAAATTTATTGTTGTTGCATTTGCATGTAAATATTTTCTTAAGCGTATATACGCGTGCAAAAAAAAACACCTATTTAAATTTTATGTTTTTTCTTAATGAAAACGGTGGCGGTAACACTGAAGATGATACAAATTACCAACCCATTCTTTCAGAATCACTTCCTATTAGTATGGAAAGTTCACAGGTGTTTAAAGGAAACAATCCCAGTAAGCAATGAACAATGAATAGGCTCACAGGTCACAAATAAAGCAGGATGGAGGATACTTGGTACATTAGATGATTGGGCAAAAACTGTATTGTTTGTGTTGGGAATATGTATAGTTGAGCACAGCCATGTCATGTCGTTGGCAAATGGATGATTGACGCTTGAAGAGCACCAGGTATCAGGAGGGGAAAAAGGATATATTTTACTAGCCGACCCTGCGACCCTCGTCTCGCCACCTTTCAGAGCAACCTTAAAATTATTATTATTATATTCGTGCTTTCGCTGAATTTTCCGATTTCCCAATCCAAAATTAATAATTTTTGTCTATGAAAACCAGTGAAGTTTCCGAGTTTTTCATCAAGAACTTTCTATTTTCCATTCGAAAATCCATTTTGTAATTTTCCAGTTTTCGATTTGAAAACCAATGCATCTCCAATTACATATGTGTCGCGAATGACACAGGTCCAATTTTGGCCGGAACCGAAATCTACCCAATATTCATAAAGCGACATTTTTATGCACAGAAAATCGTGCATGTTCGCGTGTAAACATTGTCTTGGTCTAAAAGCTTAAGTAGGAGTTCAGACTTAAATATAATTAAGAAGAATGAATTAGAAATGAAATGAAATGAAAAATAGAGAAACATTTCAAAAACTTGATGTCGGCTGTCAGTTTAAAAATAGAGTCGACAGCTCTTGAAGAGCCAAGGCCTCAGTGGCTTACTCTCACCAACAATTCTCTAGGTGCGTGTGAAGAATTGAAGGGACTTACAATATAACGTCGATTCCGAACGGTAAAGTTGAGAAGCACTTTTCATGACATATGATACTCTTGGAAGTTTTGTCAGCTCTTCGCAAGAGACAATGCCCGTGAAAGATGAAATAAAAACTATGGGCACGAGTAGGACTCGAACCCACGACGTTCTGCTTAGCAGCCAACGCACCTAACCACTAAGCTACGGATACTACCACTTGGAGTAAGAAAGGAAAAAAATAATCGAAATTTCAATTTTTTTTTACTTTTAGAAATCATTTCGAAGAATTTCTCACTCGTCGTTTTTTCAAGTACTCTTCTCTTAAAAAATCAAAATGGAGGAAGCAGCTAATCCTGGCAGCGGTTTATACACAGGAACATTCGCAAAAGCTGCAAGTTTCGATGATTTCAAGGTGCATTTTGTTGGATTGATTGTCATTGCTGTTTGGTTTGCCTATGCAGTACCAATAATCGAAAATCTTTTTTTTGTAAGTCAAAAAATTGGTTATGAAATATGATACCCGTTAAGAAAAAAAATCTTATTCTTTTAAGGACACACCATTGGAATTAAAAATCAAACTGAAGAACGGCAATCGAGACAAAATGGCCCCTATTAAGAATGAAGAATCGAATTGATATGATAGTTCTTGTTTGCGACTAATTCTACGAATTTTGTTTGTCTTTGAATATTTTTCTTGAACTTGGAGTAAAGAACCATTAAGAACAATTTCCGTGAGGATTTTGTACGCACTTAAAGTGTTTCATGCTCTCGCTGCTTATTTGTTCAAGATCGCACCCCCTTAGCCGCCTAAAATCTGGTTTTTTGACAAGCAAAATATAATAATTTCAAAATAGATAATGCTAACCATAAAAATCATCATCACCGCGACCGTGGCACATTATATTCACGTGAAAATATAATAATAAAGCATGGCTGCGAATCCTGTGGTCCACACGACTGACGACTTACTTCCCAGAGGGGAAAAATCAAAATCAAAATTTCGTTGTTTAAAGAAAATCAAACTGTTGTCAACTAACTAAAGCGTTTTCACCGGTTTTAAATCATTAACATTCTATTCCGACTCATATAGTCCTCTTTTCTTATCAATTGCTTATAACAAATTATTGTAAAATTATTAGCCCTATCGCCAATTTAATGGGAATTTTTAATTGATTTTCGAAGTTATTTTGAAGACTTCAAATTTTATCAAAATACTAGCTGTACCCTGCCACACTTCGCACATGTGATTGGATGGTTGAGAAATGAGAAACAAAACAAAGATAACATTTCATACAAATTTAATTTTTCAGTATTTTTTGGTTTTCTGTCTGCGTAGTTGTGATAGTGATTTGTGAGGATTGATTTATACGTAAGTTAAGTGGGTAGGTATGTCTATGTATATTTGTAAGTTTTTGATCTCAATAAGGTCATTTTTTTTTTTTTTTTTGGTTCGCTACCATAGAAGTCGGTAATGGATAAATTAAATTCTATTTATTTCACTTTTTATTTTTCAGATACATACAAACCAACATAATATCTATCTGTATGTAATGGTTGCAAGAAAATAGACGATTTAAATGGAGCTTTTAGATTAAAACTAAAAATTTTCAAAATGTAAAAAATGCATGACCTGTGGTCCGAGAAAATAATTTTTCCAACAAAACAGTAATGGGCATTTTTGTTTAATGTGGTGATTTTATGCTTAATGCAAGGAAGCAGGAAGCGAGCAGCTATTTTGATAATAGGATGTCTCTACCTCAACCTGTCCTTACAGCCTTCACCTGTATTAGTAGATACGATATGGTCGTTTGCCATACTTGGGATCATATTCTAAGAAAAAATTGTGCTACAGTAAAGCCTGAATTTGAACTTTGACATCACTTTTTGCCGATTTAAAAAAAAAGGCTAACCTATAAGAGAATACAAATCAAAACCCTACAAGTAAAAAAAAAGTATGAAAAATAGGTTGGATATGCAGGTACCTACATTCAATCCCCTTCTAAGCGTACTTTCATTTTTCGAGAAAATCTAATAGCAAAATCGGTTCTATCGGAGGTACCGTTTTGGAGCAATACAAAAATTTTCTTTTTTCCATAAAATGCATGAATGTTTAAAATAATAAATTTCGAGGAAGTTTAAAAAAATCGTAGGAGTCGGTTTGGAAAAAAATGAAAGTTTTGGTTTTTAGCCAAACAAATCGTATCATAAATTTTGATCTTAAAACAAAAATAAAAAAAAACTGGAATATCAGTTTTTGCTCAAACATCTAATTTTCAAATTTGAAGTAAATCGGACCAGTAGTTAAGGCTGTAGATGCCTGTAAACTTCCATACAGGCAGACAGACGGAATAGCCGGACCCACTTTTTTTCGACTTCTCTATCATCGTAAAGTAATTGCTCATCATCAACTCAAATTTTTTTTACGAATTCAATACTTGCCATTTATTTTATATGTCGCAAGTACTCAGTACTCGATCAGCGATTGGCAAAAAATCACCACTTTTACAACATTCACAATTATTTTCTCGAACTACAGCTTATTTGAACATTTTGAAGACTTGGAATTTTAGTTCAAAGCTACATTATATTCCTATATTTTTTGCAACTATTTGCATACTGCATTGTGTTAAAATTATATTAGTTTTCTATTTGAGAGATAAATATATGTGCACAACTGGGTCGTAAATTATAACTCATAAAAACATTAAAAAACAAAAACATGCAGTTAAAATTCACGAATAAAAATTTAAATTGAAAAATGACATATGTACCTCAAAAATAGATTCATTCTGCAAGAAATCGATGTCATAAAATTTCTTAAGAAATTGTTGATTTTTAAATTTGTTTCTAATAAATCCTTGGAGCGGTTTCTTTTTAATTAATTTTTTATATATATCTACAATTTTTCGAAAATGTTTTAAAATTAATTTGGGTATGCAGTATTCAAGAATATATAAATATAAATTTTATAAGCAAACTAGCTGACCCTGCGAACTACGTCTCGCCAGCCAAAGATATTGCTTAAATGCAATGTGATTTGCAATTTTCCCTTTGAAAACCAATGAGTTGCGAGTTTCATTCAAACCCATTTTGAAATTTTCCAGTTTTCCATTTGAAAACCAATGCATCCACAATTTCATGCAATTTTCTATTTGAAAACCAATGAGTTTCCCGAGTTTTTCATCAAGAACTTTCTATTTTTCCATTCGAAAACCCATTTTGAAACAAAAAAATTCCAAGCAAAAAAATCGAATTTCCGACATTTGTTTGGTTTTTCCAGTTTTCCCACTCTTCCATGAAGTTTTTCCATTTTTTTTTCACAGAAATCATCCCAGAATACAACAGTATGAACCATAAAAATTTCGCAAATATCTGTTGGGCCATTTCGGAGTCTATAAGAGACATACAAACAAACACACATCCATTTTTATAAATATAGAGATTTCGATTTTTAATGTTGATCTCTTTTTGATATGCAGAATTTTGAAATATTTAAAAAAAAAAAAAAACAAAACAATATTTCAAATTTTTTTGAACACAAATTTTTATTTGAGAAATATATGCGTAGTTTCAAAAAAGAAAAACGCTGGTCTTGAAAAAAAAACCGTTTTTTGAAAAGTACCTTTTTTCAGCAATACTGAAATATTTTCTTTTTTTATTTTATGAAAAAAAATTTCGAGGAAGTTTTAAAAAAATTCGTAGGATCTAAAAAATGACGCTCGCGAATTCCCTGAAACCTCTAATTTTCAAGTTTGAAGTTAATCGGACCAGTGGTTAAGGCTGTAGGTGCGTTTACAGACAGACAGACTGACGGAATCGGCGGATCCACTTCTCTTGACTTCTCTGAAATCGTTATGTCATATTTGTCAAAATCTCAACCTTTTTTTTACGAATTCAATACTTGCCATATCCGCAAAAATGAAATGAAATGAACCTAATTACCTATCACCTATTTTCCTCATTGAATTGGTCCATTACCGACTTCAATAGTAATGAACCAAAAAGAACCAAAAGACTTTAATGAGCGATCAAAAATATACAAAAATACTTAATTTACGCATAAATAAATCCTCACATCAATAAGTCAATCCTTTCCTGACCTACATATAAAATTAATTATGTGATTGAATACGATTTTCAAATCACAACCAACCCCAAGAAGTAAAATCAAAACAAAAGCAAAACCCATACCCAATACATTCAAACTACCACAACTCATTATTCACGAACATAATCAAAACTCACTTTTCAAGTTTTTTTTAATTTTCAAGAAAAAAAAATAAATAGAACTGGTTTGCATTTTTTTACGCAGCTAACAAAAACAAAATCTCTAAGGCAATAGGAATACACATATGTATATGTGTAGGACATCAACTCACCCTTCTTTCATTTAACTCGATCATCAACGATCAACCTAACTTGCTTGTGCATATGACAAAAAAAATCATTTTTCTCTCTTCTGCTTCATAAAATTATTACAAATCTAGCAACAATGTTTTGGACCCATTGAAAAGGCATAGGTTAGGTTTTGTTGTTGTTTTTTCTACTCATAAACATGAAATACATTGTTTCTCCCTCTACCTTTTCAGTATAAATAGCAACGCTCTTTTTCGCACAGTGTGTATCCACAACATGTGAAATGTTTCTAATTCCTAGACTCATGTTTTGGACCCATTGTAAAAAAGGGATGGTGGAAAAAAGCAGGCACAGATTTTTGTTCTACGTGCGACATCTTTGCTTGTTATATGGTCTTTGATTCTACATTTTTCTCTTAGAACGACTATGGGATTGTGAGCTTTCAACAAATGTCGATTTAAAATTGCGAGTTCGGATAGTCTATAATCAAATAAAATTAATTTTGAATAGCTTGCGTTTAACTTTTTGCCTCGCTATAATAGTAAAACAAAATTTCGATATTTTATCGAGTATTGTACCGAAGCAAAGATTAAATATGTAACAAGTTGGGAAACTGATTTACGTTTCACTCCCTAGATCCCGCAATTTTCATATTCCTTCATTTACTTTATTCTTTTCGTCTACATAAATGCATGTGGGTTACAAAAACACAGAGATGAGTTGAGATTTTTCTATTTTCTTATGTTTGTTTTCGCATTTACAGCATTTCTCTTTTGTTTGTTTTCGCATTTTCAGATGGTAGGACCATATTTACTGTGATAGTATAGGTAGAAACACGCATACTTTCACAGTAACTATGGTCCGAAGCTTGTACGCAACTGTCACTTTGACAGCCTTGTTTCCCATCTTGTTACTTATTTAATCTTTGTATCGAAGTCGAAAACGATACGATAAATTTGTCTTAAAATTATCGCCGATACCGATACGATACGATAAAATAATTTGTTACTCGATACGATACCGATACAAACGGATAATATCGGTATCGTGTCGTATCGTGAAGCCCCATGTCCAACCATGTTGGACCATGTAAACCCCGCTTGAACAGCAAACAAGAATAGTCTAGCACAGAAAAAAGGTCATTGAACAGGAAAACCTTGTACTTTTCTGTCCTTATCATAATATTCTCTCGTCTCTCTCTGAGCTCATTTGTAAGACAACAACAATTTAGATGTTGACTTTTCCTTTAAGTTTTTACTCCGTCCATTCCACCTTACAGCCAATTAGCGAATAGCTATGAGAGATAAAGGAAGAACTCTTTTTCCTGACGTGACAATTCCACTTGTACGAATTGCGTATTGTTTGTGTTTCAGCAATTGCGTTTAGGAAGTCTTCAGGCTTTGTATTTGTCTAAATAATAGTAAGGAAGGTGCGTTTCTTTGGGACTTTTGATCTCCTTTTTTAATACTTACGAATAGATGATGAAAGTTGTGATTGTTTGTGTTTGCATTTCAATGGTGATTTGATTTTATGAACATTTTATAAGCCGACATTAGATAAATGCATTGCATACAAAAATAAAAAGAACCCAGATCGTAACTTTTTCGAGGAACTACTTTGTTTTTTTTCCTCTTTATTGCATAGTAACAGCTGATTCGAACAGCTACGAAATTCTCGCCCCGAAAAAAAACTTGGGGTAGTTCAGAGCACTCCCGATGCGAGCACTGCATACACATCGAACATGGTGGGAATGCACCGGAGCGAAAAAAGAGCGACATCTAACAACTCAGTGCGAAATCAGAGCGCCACAGAGCGCACAATGGAAAACCACATAATTAATTTGGACTAAAACCAGTTTAGTGTGGACAAATAGCAGCAAAATATGCATTATGAAACAGACTGAAATTTTCAACCTGAAACTTAATTAGCATATGATTGGTCTGGGTTATATTGAAGATAATATTATAAAAAATTATGGGAAAATAACAGCAGTAACATGAACCTTTCTATAAATTTTTATTTCTATAAGTAACGAATAAAAACACTCGTATTTCGCTGCTCCTGAAAACGAAGCACAAATTTATATCACCCAAATACCATCCCTGGTTTTATTTGTCAAGGACTGTCTACCTACACCACCAAAAACTGTCTATCATTCATATCAGTCAGCTGTTCTTCTGCTTTAATTTTTTTTTCAATTTTTGTATAGTTTAATTTGTTTGCACTAGAACAGTTTTGGAACAGCAAAATATGTCAATGAACACCAAAAGGCTGTACTTTTCTGTTCCAAACTGTTCCAAAGTGTGCAGAACAGTGTCGCTGAACATACCTATTACCTACACCACCAAAAACTGTCTATCATTCATATCAGTCAGCTGTTCTTCTGCTTTAATTTTTTTTTTTCAATTTTTGTATAGTTTAATTTATTATTAACAATCCTACAATCCTTGGTGTTTAAATTATGAAACTCGCGCAGAAAATAATCAATCCAACTCGCGGACGACACTCAGCTTCGGTGATTTTTTTCCACGGTTCTGGTGAGTATCGACTGACAGACAACGAATTAATTGAGTAATCACCGTCCTAACAGGCGATACCGGTGCGAATGTGGCTGAATGGGTAAGATTCCTCCTTGGCAAAGATCTAGAGTTTCCTCACATCAAAGTTATATACCCAACTGCACCGCTGCAACCCTATACTCCACTTGATGGCGAAGTGAGTGTCTTGCAACAAGCACCATTGGAATATGTTTTTAAAATTTATGTTTTTCACATCTGTTTAGCCATCTAATGTCTGGTTTGATAGACTATCCATCACCATCGATGCCAAAGAGGACAAAAAGAGTTTGACGAGTATCTATGAGACTGTTCAGGAACTTATAAACGAAGAAAAAAAGCTGGGAATCCCACCTCAGCGAATCGTTGTCGGAGGTTTCTCCATGGGAGGCGCCTTGGCTCTTCATACCGCCTACCATTTGAACACAGATCTAGCTGGTGTTTTTGCATGCTCGTCGTTTCTTAATCGTGGTTCTGTTGTTTATGAATCTCTGAAAAATAGCTCCATATCCGGGACCGAGTTGCCAGAATTGTATATGTTTCATGGTGGCAGAGACACCTTGGTGCCTCTGAAGTGGGGTGAGGAATCTTTTGAGGAACTGAAGAATCTGGGAGTTAAGGGAGAATTTTCACCCTGAAGAATACACTGCATGAACTTAAAAAAAGTGAGCTCTTGGCTATTGAAAAGTGGATACAGACCAAACTGCCGCCGCTGGCCAGTGATGCATAGAATAAGTTATGAATGAGTGGTTCATGAGGTAGAAACTGGATTTTTAAATAAAATCGTTGCCAAAGCGTAGTGAGATTTGTTTCGAAAATTTGAATTTTTGTTTGTATTTTTGACTTTTACGTGCGGTCATGTTCACCCATCGTTTGGAGTTCTTGACGATTGAAAATGAGTCGTGTTGTATTAAAACTGGAACACAGATCAAAATGCTACCATGTGAGGACGCTATGCGTTCCCAATAGCGTATTTTTTTAATCTTCCACATTTCACCATTATTATTGGTCGCAACTCCAGCTTTTCGAAGAAATTCTTGGATTATTGTCACAAACAATTTTCCCTCACTGAGAAGCCGGGTTTTGTTTGATCAACGTTTTGAGTTTAAGTTATTATTTTTCAATCATTAATTTCTATAGTTTAATTTATTATCAACAATCCTTGGTTTTAACACAATGAAACTCCCGCAGAAAATAATCAAACCAACTAGTGGACGGCACACTGCTTCGGTGTTCTTTTTCCATGGTTCTGGTAAGTCTTCATAATCAACTAGCAGAGAGCGAATTAATCGACTAATCACAGGCGACACTGGCTCTAATATCGCTGAATGGGTACGTGACCTCCTTGGCAAAGATCTGCAGTTTCCTCACATCAAAGTTGTATATCCAACTGCACCGCTACAACCATATACTCCCAATGGTGGCGAGGTTAGTGTCTTGAATCAAAGCCCATTGGAATAGGTTTCCAAATATTATTTTTGTCGTTTGTATAGATTTCTACTGTCTGGTTCGATAGACAATCCATCACAATCGATGCCAAAGAGGACAGAAAAAGTCTGGCGAGCATCTATGAGTCTGTTCACGAGCTTATCAATGAAGAAAAAAAGCTGGGCATCCCATCCAATCGAATCATTTGTGGAGGTTTCTCGATGGGAGCTGCTTTGTCTCTTCATACTGCCTACCATTTGAACACAGATCTAGCTGGTGTTTTTGCATGCTCATGTTTTCTCAATCGTGATTCTGTTGTTTATGATTCTCTGAAGAACAGCAGCAAGTCCAGCACCCAGTTGCCAGAACTGAATATGTTTCATGGTTCCAATGACACGGTGGTTCCTTTGGAGTGGGGTGAGGAAACGTTTAAGGAACTTAGGAAACTGGGTATTAGAGGGAATTTTTCAGAGCAAAAGAATACGATGCATGAGCTTAATGAACCTGAGCTCTTGGCTATTAAAAAGTGGATAGAGAACAAACTGCCTCAGTGATGTAAAGAGGAAGTCTTAAGGAAATGGTTCACAGTTTGTAGACGTTTACTATTGAATTTGGAAGCAATGTACATTTAAGCTCCATTCCCATTGGAGCTTTTTCGCTAATTTTACATGACTGAAAATGAGGCATATTTTAATAAAGCTACAACTTGTAAATATTTTGTTTAATAAATCAATATCCCCACGTTTCTACAAAAACAATAAAAACCCCACCAAAAACATTCTGTAAAAAACTAGCCAAGTCTCGATGGAATTGCTGGTTTATCTCCCAACACTCGGTGACGCAGACGTAGAGTAGAGACTGGTAAAATCAAAGTCTTGTATAGCAGACACTTTGTCGTTCGAGTGAGGAGTTTTGAACCCAGTTGTTTGGCCAACCCGAAGCAGCAGCGGTTTGCTAGTGTAATTCTTCGTCGGATCTCCACTAAGGTGTCGTTTGTGGGATTGATGTATGTTCCGATGCAGGTGAACTCCTTTACTACCTCGATCCTCGAAGTTGCTGCTATAAACAGTGACGTTTTGTCCTAGGCGGTGGACAGATGTTGGTTTGTTTGTTGCTAGCATGTACTTCGTTTTGTCTTTATTCACTTCAAGACCAACGAGTTTCCACTGTTCTTCAATCGCTATATGAAGGCCTCAAGTACAGCTCTCTTCGATCGACCGATGATGTCTTTGTCGTCCGCATAGCCTAGGAGCTGGGTGGATTTGTTAAAGATAGTGTTTTCCGTATTCACACCTGCGTTGCGCACTGCTCCAGGACTATGTTGAAGAAGTCACATGACAGCGCATCTCCTTGTCTTAACCCTGCGCGTGTTTGAAATAACCCGAATGTGCTGTTGCCCATTTGCACACTGCACTGCGTATTGTTTAGCAGACGTGGCTAGAGGTGCCAATGTCCATGAGGATTTTTTTTTTACTTAGACCTTGGATCTTGTGAAGTGAATTGTTAGGCTATTCTCCACACAGATTGTGAATTATTTTCTGCTCGGGGTATGTCGATATCTATTAGTTTGGATGGGCTCTTGTGATTTCTTATCAGGGTCACCAGGTACTCCAGAGCTTCGATTATATTATTTTTTCCTTTTTTTTGGCCATTAAACCGTAACTCTGTATTCGAAATATCATTTCATTAACGTCCTTGGACAATGGACATGCGTCCGTCGTAAAACTTCTTGTCTGTCACTCGTTTGCCGTTACTTTAACGGTTAGTACACAAGTGAAATGATGTTCGAAGGGTAGACACGTGCATTCAAGAGGACACCAGCGTAGAAACCTCTGTTTATCAACTCCTACACTCCACCTCACCGTGGTGAAAATCGGATCAACCGAAGATTGGGTTCCAATTCCAACCCCAGTGGGAAGTTGTTGGCCGCAGCAAAGAGAGAGAGGGGGAGGAGGTATGCGTTCACTGAGGCATGCCTCCTTTTCAATAGGCTGCAGCGGAAGAACTCCCAAAATGGAATCAACGGTGGCGTCAGCAGTTCCAGTCAGGGTGAACTACTTTGTGAACATCTTATAAGGCTACTACGACATATTCGTAGCCCAGGCCTATAAGGAGCGGTTTGACCGGCTCTTCGTCCTAGAGTTAAACTAAAGACCTGGCAGTTCAGATTGGGGGCCGAGCGTCGCGTTGACTGCCCGGCAAAATAAATAAGACATGGTTCCGAAACACCAAAAAACCTCGGATACGTACGGAATTTGCTGCGCTGCAAAGAACGACACGATCAGCTCGTGAGCTCTACGTGCAGAAAAGGAGAGAGGAGCATAAACTTCTCTGAAAGAAAAAAAATGGAGCATGAGAAGCGCGCGATCGAGGAGGTAGAGGGATGTTCGAAAGTTCTTCAAAAATGTGAAACAAACCTCCAGGGCCCTATTTCATAAAACTATTAGTGTTGTACTTGTAGACTTGTAGCTACAAGCACAAATAAAGTATGGAGTTGTAGTTTTCTGTTTCAAAAAAATTTTCATTTATTTGTAGTCGGGCGAATTCAAATTATTTTGCTTCTAAAAAACAGAGTATATCTAATAATGAGTAGGGAAACTCTTTTGCAAATGTAGTTGGCACTACTACAATCACTAATTTTCGAAAAAACACACAACAAAAATGCCATTAGTGAAAATAGTCAAATCAATTCCTTATGTAAAATTGCCTGCGCAAGAAGAAATGACTACACGTACATCACTTGCTTCTTTCCCTTTTTCCCTAATAGATTTTCAAAGGCGGTCCGACTTGAATATTATTTTTTGTTACTTTCAAATAAAAATCAATTTCTAATGGAAAACTGTCTGAGCAGGAAGAATTGACTACACGTAAATAAATTGCTTCTTTCCCTTTTTCTCTAATATATTTTCAAAGGCGGTCCGACTTGATTGTCATAAATTGTGAAAAAAATATTCGATAAAATAAAAACCGGGTGTGTCTGTCAAAAAACCTTATTTTGTTTCCCTTTCCTTCCTACAAGTTTCTCATTGGCATCTATTTCTCATATCTGTGTGAAAATATGTGTGAATCAACAGGTGAATTTTTCTGAGTTTCCCTACTCATTATTAGATATACTCTGCTAAGAAACTACAAGTGTAACTAGGAGTAACGAAAATAAACAAATAATAAACAAATATTTGAACTTTCTGTAGCAGCAGCGACAGACGAAAAATATTCAAGAAAATTGCTTAATTTATCGGTGCTAGATCCTTTTCATTTATAACCATTTTAAATTGTATGTATGAATGTTGAAATCCTACAGCAAGAGCATATGAAAATTCAATGCTATAACAATGCAATTTTTTTTAAGTACCATACAAATGCCCGGCACCAAACCAAATCCTTCTTACTATATCAAAAAGATAAATTCAAGCCGTTTCCTTTATATCCTTAAACCGCAATTACTTACAATCAAAAGCTTCTATTTTGAGTGCATATTGCAGGAAGATGAATGCATAGTGATTTAAAAGGCAAGACTTTTTTTTAACTAGGAATGGAAGATTGATTTGAGTGCCAACTAATTTTTGATATCATAAAAATTTAAAAGACTGCGTTGTTATTGCACTTTAACTGCCAAACGACGCCCATTAACGCTCCTTAAAAGGACAACAAAACTAGTATATTTTTTTCTATCCATGACACCCAAAAATTGTTGTAAATTCTTGATTATAATGCTTGATAATTTAAGATCCATTTTAGTGATATGTACAACGTTATCCATGAATTACATTTAAAACCCAAAGGAACCAAAATTAGCCATCATATTTTGTTTTTATTAGTCTTTCTACTCTTGTAAGAAAATCGCTTGTAGCTACAAGTCTATCACTAATAAAAATTTTACAAATACTTTTATGAAACAGAAATATTTGCCGCACTTGTAAATTTCACTTGTAGCTACAAGTCTACTTACTTGTAATTATTAGTCTTTTGAAATTCTTTATGAAACAGAAATTTGCTGATAATTTACAAGCTACAAGTAAATTCACAAATAATTATTAGTCTTGTAGTTTTATGAAATAGGGCCCAGGGCTTATACACCCCAAACTGAAGCCTGTAGAGACCATCATGGGAACATTGTAGTGAACCGCAGTCAGTGCTGACAGATGACGACCATAACTCCGTCAGGAATACAGAAGCATTCAATTTGTGTGCAGAATGCCAACAATTCCACCCACCCGACATGGACGAAGTGAAGATAGCGATCTAAACTTAAGTCGAACAAAGCCGCTGGAGCAGACGGTCCAGCCGCCGAACTGTACAAAGCAGCCGGAGATGATTTGGTTAGGAGCATGCACCAGCTCATCTGCAAAATTTGGTCGGAGGAAGGCATGCGCGACAAATGGAACCTCAGCATCGTATGCCCGATCCTCATGAAAGGAAATCCTCTGAACTGCACCAACTATATAAAATCTTGTCTGCCGTGCTGTGTGAACGTTTGAAGCTCTAAGTCCACAACCTGATTGGTCCTTATCAGTGTGGCTTCAGACCCGGAAAGTCAACTATCGATCACCACCTTTTCATCGATTTCAAGTTCGAGTATATATTATAGAGACCGTCTATATAAAGACCAATTATATAGAGTAATGTCTAGTTTTGGCATCTCAGAGAAACTCGTCCGTCTGTGTAAGATGACAATGGAAAACTCACGCTGTTCCATCATGGTCGGAAAAAAACCTAACGGACGCTTTTAAGTCAAAAAGGTTTTGGACAAGGCCATTCGTTGTCATGCGACTTCTTGAACATCATTCTTGAAAAGATTGTGCAAAGCTCCAACGTCAACACCAGGGGCACAAGCTTTCAAAGGTCTGTCCAGCTACTAGGATACGCAGATGACATTGACATAATTGGAAGAACACAGCGTGATGTCAGTGGAGCGTTTGTAAGCCTTGCGACCGAAGCCAGGATGATGGGTCTAGCGGTTAACGAGGGCAAGACCAAGTTAATGCTGGCGACAAGAAAGGACTCCCGACATTGTCGTCTTGGAGCAAACGATTTAACTTCGAGAAAGTTAAGGACTTTGTCTACCTAGAATCCGCTATCAACTCAGACAACAACACCATCGCTGAAATCAAACGAAGAATCACTCTTGCCAAGCGCTGCTTCTTGGGACTTAGAAGGCAAATGAGAAGTAAATTCCTCTCCCAAGCAACTAAAGTGACACTCTACAAAACCCTTATCATCCCGGTCCTCATGTAGGGTGCAGAGACATGAACCATGAGAACATCTGATGAAAACGCTTTGGGCTGCTTTGAGAGAAAAATTCTTCGAGTGATTTTTGGTCCTGTCTGCATAAATGGAGAATGGAGACGAAGATTCAACCAAGAACTGTACGAGCTGTACAGCGACACTGACCTTGCCAGAAAAGTTAAGGTCCAACGACTAAGATAGTTGGGTCATGTTGAGCGAATAAAAAATAATGCTCCGGCTCGTAGAGTTTTGGAATCCAACCCGGAAGGACGTCTCAGAAGAAGAAGACCGCAACTAGGGTTCAGCACACCTGGACTGTAGCCCCACCATAAGTCCATAAGTAAAGTAAGTATGTACTCTAGTAAAATGGCCCTATCAGTAATATTGGCTCATCAGCTTACCCTCGTGCCGAAATTCGGTCGTCCTTTTGTGAATTTAACCACCACTGTTTTCCCAGTGATTGCAACAATTACAATACAAAAGCTTCTACTGCAATTGTGCTAAAAAGAAAACTCTTGAATAATTTTGAAAACAGAAATCCTCTTATTATGTTTCCCTTAATTACTGAGCGCATATTTTTAAAATACAATTTATGGTAAATAATTTGCTTTCCTCGGTCCAAATGCAGAACAGAATGAAACTGTTCTCACAATCCGTTATGATTATTTATAAATTTTCTAAAGCTATTCATTATTTTTGTTAACTTTGAAACGTCCGAATATCTATCCTTTCTCCCAGCTTAAAAAAAGGTCAAAATGTCCATAAGTTGCTAAAATGTTTCTCTTGCATTTCATTATTGTTCATTTCGATGCAATCCAAAACAAAAAGAAACAACAGCTATCATCCACAAGAGAAATTAAATTTGATTCAAATTCGAAACGCAAAATCGCTCCATCATCATTAATTTATACCATAAGCCACCTCATTGCGCCCACCGCTCAAACCCTTTATTGGAAACTTTTCTTCGTTTTGATGAAATTGCATCTTTCTCTTCGCAGGCATGTACCTTTTCCTCCTTAATTATTTCAAAATTCTCTCAAAATAGTCAGAATTCCAAATTCGGCAGAAAACGTTCGCAATTGTCAGATCCACAACGGCAAGGAATGGACTTATTTACTTGAACAGCATTTGCATTACTTCTGCCTGGAGGCGCATCCCCAACACGAATACCAACACCGACACCAGCCGCTCCATCGCCATAATGGAAGCACAGCTCCTCTCCAGCGACAATATCTCGTTTGGCGAAAATTGCTAGAATTAAAGTTGTATGGTTAGTAGGAAGAAGGCAAGGAAAAGATTCGTCCAGTCCCACGGGCATGCTATACCTGCAAAAAGTTAAACTTACCTACTTTCGGAATGGGGCAGTCGACACGGACACTTAATATCTCACAATTTGGCTGGCAGCTGTGATTCAGATACCGTCCGATATTTCCCCGGAGACGTGGATCAACAAACGTCTGCAGTAAGGACGAAGTGCCAGAGGATGCATTTTCAGTTTCGCCACCTAATGAATATTCATTCAGACAGAGAACATAATTCATTTTATTGCAATCTTTCGGTTCTGAAACATTGCCTATTCCGCCCCCATTGTCTTCTTCTTCATTTGAAGGACGACATAGCGTCAGTTGCTGTTCACGATCCTTCATCCTTCGTTGTGCCTCGGTACGGGTGAGTATCTCACCAGCATATTCGCATACAAATGCTCCACGTGGAATGGGGGCGTTCGTTCGTAGGGCATATTGTTTATGCAGCAGTTTCGAGGCAATTATCTGCAAATTCAGTCGAGGACCGAACTGGACTAGTCGATTGTCGCAGGAATCCGGAGTGCATTTGCAAGAAACCGAACATTCGTATATGAGATCCTTGCTAGGCCGTTGTGGATTGAGGACAAGTTCTGTGTGAGATGGGGAAGAAATGTAATTGCCACCATGTGGACATGTTGGGTAAGTGCCACAGACTGCTCTTGGTTGTACTGGTACAGTTGTTGATGGGACATGAGCCGTTGATGCCATCGTGGTCATGGTCATCGCAGAAGGAGTGCAGGAGCAAGAGTTCATGAGAATGGAATTAAATGCATCCGAAAGATTTTGATATTCGACATCGACAGTATCGAACGATGATTGCTGATGTTGATGGTCAGGCTGGCGATCAAAAAGGACATTTTCGATTACGTATTCAATTTCGACAGTTTGGTGGTCGTAATCGTCTTTAAGTTCGCATCGTTGGTTCTTAATCGCATCGTTTTTGCTGGCCTTGT
Source organism: Sphaerophoria rueppellii (assembly GCA_920937365.1). NCBI lineage: Eukaryota > Metazoa > Arthropoda > Insecta > Diptera > Syrphidae > Sphaerophoria > Sphaerophoria rueppellii. The sequence goes on along the minus strand of CAKKXW010000286.1, from coordinate 14,731 downwards.
ATTCACTGTGGGCTGAAGGATTGGTGGTCATTTTTGTTTCTTTCATTCATGTATGTGTATATAATGGAGCTGTAAGAAAAATTGAGTTTTGCGTCAGCATATTGTTAACGATTGGTTAAATGGTTTTCAATAATTGCAAGCTCGAACGTATTACTGACTTGTAGCAATAAAATAGAGTTAAAGAAGGTAGCTATTGTCTTTATCTCGGGAACTGAGTGTCATAATTTAGCCTCCTGATGATTGGGTAATTAAATGGTTCTTAGGTTAGATTTGATGCTGACAAATTCAGCACTAAAAAAACATACTAGGTACTGGGAAAACGACTAAACGGTTTTTGAACATTGGTTACATCATTGAACACATCCCAAGTCCTGGCTCAATATAAAGGGTATTTTTTCATAGGTATAGAACTTTGAAATTAAATAAATTAGAGATTATTGTTTTAATTGAGAAGAAATTTACTTTATTCGAAAGAAAATCGTTTGGCATTAAAGTTTACCTAAATATAATTTCAATGGTTGCAGGCGATGACGCTAGGACTTCATACATAAATCCGCACAGTAACTTTTAAGTTTTAATCAATTGAAGCACGAGCTGTGTGACTTTCGCCGCCGTCTAGTCAAATGCCCAGCGCCCAGCTTTCATTGTTTCTAAGTCGAGAATTTCAGAAAGTTAGTTTGGAATCAGTATGATCTGTAGATCTTGCTTAAGATTTACGAGCTGAGCTCATAAGGATTCGTTCTGAAAATTCAGCATTTTCTTAAATTTAAAATGATTCAACTGCAGCAATCAGCAGTATTTTTAGAAATTGAAGTGAATAACAAAAGATCAATTGGATCTTGAAGAAAGATTTACTAACCATGAGAATATTCTCAAAGGATTTATGGCACTCTGTAAGTATGAATCATCTGAAGATAACACGCTTACTGAAGAATTTGTCAAAACTGTTGAGTTGTACTTCTATCTGGAATTTCTGACAGCAGGATCAAAAGAAATAGCAGCGCGAAGCCTTACATATAATGCATTAGTTGCATTAGGTGATGATTGCTTTTTGAAGTCAATCATGTTTTATGTAAGAAACCATGCAAACCTGATTTTTTTATTTTGTGGAACAGTCGGAAAGCACAGCCTGTACGACATCACTTCCGACAACGGATTCAGGCTGATAGATTTTGCTGCGGGGCGAAATGTTAGGGCAACCAGATTGATCGCATTGGGATCGATGGAAGGCACTTGTCCAGCATTATAGATGTTCAGCAGCAGGAATGAAGTTCGGAGATTCTACCGGAAGGTAAAACAGTTGGCTCAAGGTCATCGAGCAAGAACCGATGCGATGGCTGCAGGGATAAAAAAGGGAACATCATAGTAGAATCGCAGTCAATGCTGGATATTTGGAAAGACCACTACTGAAGACTGTATAAAGGCGACGACGAACAAAACCCCGCCGTCAGATAGGAGCCTTTCATCGGACACGATGATAGCCAAAAATTCCGTGAACTCGACCTAGAAGAAGTGTTAAAGGCAATAACACGGCTGAAATCCAACAAGGCCGTTGGAGCAGATGGTCTGGCTGCCGAGATATTCAAAGAACCACTGCACCAGGACGATCTAGATAGTAGCATATGTATCAAATCATTTGTAAGATATGGTCGGAAGAAGATAGGCCTGGGTCTGGAGAAGATAGTGCAAAACTCCACCGTCTACACCAGGGGCACTATTTTCCAAAAGTCTGTTCAACATCTCGTGTACGTGCGATGATATTTATATAATGGCAAGAACCGCCTTTGTGAGAGTTGAGACAGAAGTGGCAAAAATGGGTTTAGCGGTAAATGAGAAAAAAACAAATTATATGCTGTCTTCCAGGAAAGACACCCAACACCGACGGCACGCACAGAACGTCACAATAGACACATACAACTTCGAGGTAGTACAGGAGTTTGTCTACCTAAGAATAACACCAGCGGCACAGAGATCAGACGAAGAATATCTCTTTCTAATCTCTGTTTCTTTTGGCTACAAAAGTAATTGAGTGGAAAAGCCCTCTCTCGAGCAACTAGGGTAAAATTGTACAACATCCTCATCATCCCAGTCCTGCTGTATGGTTCAGAAGCATGGACCTTGACAAAATCGGATGAATATGCCTTAGGCTGTTTTGAGAGGAAAGTTCTTCGGGTCATCTTTGGCCGCGTGTATATTGAAGGGGATTGGCGAACTTTACGGGTTGTGCAACGACATGGACCTAGCCAGAAGGGTCAAGGTCCAGAGACTCAGATGGCTCGGTCATTTAGAGCGGAAATTTTCCGGCCCGGAAAGCCTCCGACACGCGCGCTCAAGTGGAAGAGAACTTCAAACAACTTGGAGTACAAAACTGGAGACAGCTAGCTAAGGGCCGAGGTGGCTGGTGGAGACTGCTTATTGAGGCTCAAGTCCACAGTGGACTGTGCGCTACCTTAAGTAAGTAAGTAAGATACATACATATGTCTGAGTTGAAAAACAGTATTATAAATAACTGCCTCAATGGATAATCGATACCCCTCTACCACACTACCCACTACCCTTTAAACGCTACCCACTTTCGAGTTTCATTCGAAAACTCATTTTGAAATTTTCCAGTTTTTCATTTGAAAAACCAATACATCTTTAATTACAAGCAATTTTCCATTTGAAAAGCAATGAGTTTTTCGAGTTTTTCATCAAGGACTTTCTATTTTTATATTCGAAAACCCGTTTTGAACCAAAAAATTCCAAGCAAAAAAAATCTAATTTCTGACCTTTGTTTGGTTTTTTTTAGTTTTCCCACTCTTCTATGAGGTTTTCCCATTTTTTTTTTTTTCACAGAAATCATCACTGAATACAACAGTAGCAACTATGAAAGTTTCACAAATATCTGTTGGGCCATTTCGGAGTCTATAAGAGACTCACAAACAAACAAACAAATGAACAAACAAACACACATCCATTTATATATTCAGCTATCTACGCCAATGCTCCAAATAAAGCAGTTTTTATATCCATTCAACAAAGTGAGCTCCATCGCTAAACAAAATTCGATTATGAAAACTGGGATCAAAGGCATTCTTGTTTTGGGCCGATTCACTGATGATTATGTCACATCTGTTGATTCCTCATCCTCTTTGATTTTGGGTTTTCCTTCTGCTTTTTCCGATTTCAAGTGGCAAGAAAATGATTGTAATGTGACATGCGGTTTTATTATTGTTGTGTATTATGTATGTTGTTGTATTATTGTTGTCATATAGCCTTGCGCCAATTATATTGGTTAACGTGCGGTGGCCATCTTCAAGAGGAGGAGATTCCCTTCAATTCTTTGGTAGCTTTTGTAATATCAATGGGATTCGAGTCGATGATATTTCTAGAGTTCTTTAACAACTCCGTAGTCCAAGGTTGCTTAACAGCTCAAAATTGAGCTTAGCTCAGCTCACAGTTCAGCTCAAATTTTGAGCTAGCTCACATTTGAGCTTGTTACAATAGCTCAGCTCACTTGAGCTGAGCTGAAAGTGAGCTGAGCTGAGCTAAAAGTGAGCTGAAAGTGAGCTGAGCTGAAAGTGAGCTGAGCTGAAAGAAAGCTGAGCTGAAAGTGAACTGAGCTGATGGTTGAGCTGAGCTGTTGGTGAGTTGAGCTGTTGGGTGAGCTGAGCTGCCGGTGAGCTGAGCTGCCGCTGAGCTTAGCTGTGATGGGTGGGCGGTTGCATTGGTTTGATTTTGTAAAATATAATGAAATATATAGTTATTTGAACTTTTGTAAGACCCCATAGCCTTAGATGTTTGGTTCTATGTAATTATTGGGTCAGTTAGGGTTGGAATATTAACAAAATTAATATAATGCATCAAAAACCAAAGCTCAGCTCAGTTCACTTTCAGCACAGCTCAAATGAGCTGAGCTGAAATGTGAGCTTTTTGCAACCCTGCGGCGTAGTCCCATGGTCAAATAATGCTTATCTTCAGAGATTGAATATTAAAAACCATACTGTGACATACTCTATTTTTATTGCCTAATCTAACTTTTGTATCCCTTCAATTTAATTGTTAAATCTAATCAAATAACCGTTATTGGAAATTACTTTAGGTATTGCATCTTATCGACCCAATAGTTAAACTGAGTAGAATTTGCGTGAGGGTAGTCTTGGCTCATGTACATTTCGATGATTCATGTCTTGTTTCTTTTTTTTTAACTTCCTCTCTTCTGTTTTTCTGCAAGCCTAGTATTTCTTGGAGTGATTTATTTTTTCAAATCCAAAAGTGTCAACATGGAAATTAAAAATAAAATGAACGACTAAGTTGCACGAACTTGCTCACAATTTCATCAAAAACAACCCGTAGTGGCTGTTCACTGTACACTGTTCAACTTTTATTTGAGAGTGTGGGTGAGGGATTGAGATTTGAGATTATATGCCGATTCCAAACGGCAAAGTTGAAAAGCCTTTATTTCGTGTACAAATAGATTGTAGTTCTGATAAAACCAGGTTGGTGCAAAAGCAACATTTCAAAAGAAACCATATCGGTAATGGATAGATGCTACTTGACAAAATGCTCAAGAAGTCCAACCCCGGAAACCTTAAAACTAAAAAATAAACAAAACATTTCGAAAGTACAAGTAGAAGAAACAGATCTTCTTATTTCATTGGATAACAATGGTATTAGGTGAGTGCAGAACATCGCAGAAGAATACACTAAATAGAGACTCTAGCGACATCGGCTGAAGCAACTTAAAATAAAGGACAGGCACAGTGATCACTTTATAACAAGATTGGAAACCTACCTACGTTTTACCCTCCAAATACCGCAAAAGTTATTTTTTTTCATACACACATACTCTTGCAGCAAACTTGCTTTATTATGTAGGCAATTGTATCATTATTATAATAAAACGCATACTCTTACAGCTAACCTGTGTCTTTAAGTTTGTATTACACACATACTCTTACAGCTAACCTGCTCCCCTAGCTTGTAGGCAAATGTCATTTTGACAGCAAGGTTTCCAATCTTGGTATAAGTGATCAGTGGACAGGCAGACTAAGTAACAGGAAGTAGAACGTAAATATCGGGTGATATTTTAAGAGGTATAAAGCTTTAAGCTACCAAAACTTTTTTAACTGGCGACCATTTTATCTGCTGTCAAGTGAGTTATTTTATGTTTGGTTTACAGAAACGATGTAGGGCCCAAAACAAAATTGTCGTTGATACCAATTTTTATAAGCTAATTCTTATAAGCGATGAAGATTAATTTTGGTCGTTGAATAGAAACGTCAATTGACAAAAACCCTCCAGAGTATATTTTTAGACACCATTGTATCCACATTAAAATCGGTACTAGCCCGATCCCTATAATCAAATCAATAGTTAGTGACCGCTATAGAGCCATGTTTAATAGATTTTTTTGTTGAAAAACTATGATGTGCGAATTCAACAGGACGGCGTTAAATGTCACACAGCTTATGTAACAATGGATTGAAGGAACATTTTGCTAACGGCATATTTTCACGCAATTGACATGGACCCGTGAATTGGTCCCGAATAGGGAGATATCTATGTGAAGTCGCTAGCCTAAGCCGATAAGCTCGGAAAGATTGACCACTCGGAGGATAACATTGGCTAAGTAATTGCCGATATACGGTAATTAATATTCATCGAATATTGGACCTCCAGATTAGACTTTGTTCAAGGTAGACTTGGTTATTACATTCAAAAGATCATATTTAAAATATACATAAAATATAGAAAAAGAAGATAAAGTAAATTTCTTGTCACTTTTAAAAATCATGTTCGTTTCCTTCGTAACCCTTTGTGCAGTAGCTACCAACAATGGGTCGTATGCATTAAGATGAGATCAAACTCTTTACTCACTTTTTTGAGAACTTTCTAAAGGTGGTTTGCCAAAAATAATTACTAACCGAGTTAGATCTCAATTTGTGATTTCAATCTCATGAAAGCTCGCCATGAGATCGAGCTCGTTTTCATATGCAAAATGATGAGAAAACACTTGGATACATGTGATCGATCTCACAAATTGTTAAGCATGGCATTTTTCGGACTCAGTTCAAAATCGTAAGAATGGCCCAGTTTATCGCTAATTATGTCGGACAATAAATTTATAAAAAAAGAAGGTATCCAATTGGTGAAGATTTTCGTCTGTTGTATCGGTTAAGTAAAGAGGTTGTGCGATTGTTGACGGAACAATTTTTGGGCCGAGCTCAGAAGCTCGTGATGGTGCTCTCACAAACCGAGAAATAGGAATCTTAATGCGGTACATAGGAGACCCCTGGTTTAGAATTGGAGTAGCTGAAAGCGTTGAAGTTCATTAATCAACAGCCTCTAGAGTGGTGCAGCAAGTTTCTGCAGAAATAGCAAGCCAGACACAGAATTGGATTATAAATACTGAAGAAATACAAGAACAAGAAGCGCGAAGGTTATGGAGCAGGAAGTACGAGTTTCCTAAAGCAATTGGTGCTCTAGATTGCACTCATGTCCGTATACACTATTTATCCCTATCACTCTAATATTGTGTTATAGCTGAATTAGTATAGCAAAAGTTTTATTTCTAGTTTTATTTTCGAGAACGTTCAGCGCCTACAACAACCTAGTAGTTTCTCGAACCTATTTAATGTTACATAAATAGCCACTTGGAAGCGAAGCAATTCAATTGATTGTGAACTGCGATAAAGTAAAGATACTGTATTTGGAAAGTGAAAATTAAAAGTGTTGAATGACTTAGTTTGTGTGTAATTTAAATAAAGTAAATCTGTGTTTTATTTACAAAGTGTCGGACCAAGCCAAATATTACAATATTTATAAGCGGACCAAGAGCCCACTTTGCAAGACGAGCGTACTTATAATGACAAAAATTACGCATACAAGTTCTAAAGTAGGTTTCCTAAAAATTATACTTAAACAAATGATCGAAATTCTAACACAAAACCTCTAACATTTTTTGACGAATGCAATAAAGGCCCCCCAAGTACAACCAGTTAAACACAAAATGCGTAGTCAGTGTTGCCGGACAAAAACATTCGAAGGTAGTACCGATGCGAAAAAAAGGGAGTATTTTCGACTAAATAGTTGTACCGTTTTTTTTTTTTTTTGCAAAATTAGTGTTTGGCGATGGCGGTTTCATGAACTTAGAATGTCGTCCTTTTTCAGCATTTCATTTGATAACTCAACATTGTTGGCTCTTGCAGCAGGAGATTTAAGTGCTGAATATAAGGACTCCACATCATATTTATTTGTTTTTGAACCTCCAGCAATAACAGAAACATTTACATCTTTTTTGCCTTTAGGGCCGTGTGCGAATTCGATGAATTGTGGTTAAAAATGGATGAATTTTTAACCACTACTGTCATATTTTAACCCGCTCCTCAGCAAGTCTAATTTTTAACACATTTTATTCAATGCGAAGTTTCAAAATTTAACCAAACGTCAAGTTTTAACCACATTTTAAGCCAATTCGCACACGGCCTTAGCGTCAAAGGAATCTTTTTTCACTAAAAATCTACATAAATATATCAATTTAATGTACTTTGAATTAAGTAAACTAAGGATATTTTCACCATCAATTTAACAACACTTTTCATTTTATTGAAAAGTTACAAATTGCTGGACTCAAAACACGAAAAAGAAACAACCACTAAACCACAATCTTTGAGTAACAATAGGTATGTTCGATGTGCGCTCTGGATCGCTCTGTGGCGCCCTGATTTCGCACTAAGGTGTTCGATGTCACTCTTTTTTCGCCCGGTGCGTTCCCACCGTGTTCGATGTGTATTCAGTGCTCGCACTGGGAGCGCTCTTAATCACCCCATGTTTTTTTCGGGGCAATAATTTTGGAGCTGTTCGAATCAGCTGTTGCTATACAACAAAGGGAAAGACAGGGCACTACTAATGCGTCCCATGTGCACTGATCACTTATACCAAGATTGGAAACCTTGCTGTCAAAATGACATTTGCCTACAAGCTAGGGGAGCAGGTTAGCTGTAAGAGTATGCGTTTTATTGTAATAATGATACAATTGCCTACATAATAAAGCAAGTTTGCTGCAAGAGTATGTGTGTATGAAAAAAAATAACTTTTGCGGTATTTGGAGGGTAAAACGTAGGTAGATTTCCAATCTTGTTACAAAGTGATCACTGCCCATGTGACCCAGAGACTTTTTTCAGTGTTTTGACAGCTCCGTTCAGGTTAATGACAAGCACTAGAGCGCCACGGGACTGGTTACTCGAACGAAGCTATTGAAATAAATAACGAACGGCGAACGATGTTGGTGTGTGGTCTGTTTGTCCATACACAATGAAAAACAGAAGAAGGAAGACAATAATGAGGGAAATTCCCTTTTCAAAGACAGTTTTGAAGGCAAAAAAGCTGCCAAATTTGCAATAAATGTAAAGTGAATTGAATTTATTCAGGTTGACATTACACTTTCACTAGAAGTGGAAAATATTTTAGGGCTTTCAAAAAATAGGAGTACAAATGTGAAAGGAGGAGTACGGGAGTACGGTAGTGCTGAAAGGAGTACAATACTCCGAAGGGAGTACTTTCGGCAACACTGTGCGTAGTTCTAATGAAACCTTCCTTGTTGAAAAACCCAGAAGAATAAATCAAATCCATTTACAACACAAACAGACATTAGGTTACCCATCTTTTGTACTCCACATGTTTAGCACTAAGAAAGAGTGTGTGTTTGCTTGAGGTTTATTTCTTCAATTTTTGTATGTTTTTATTAGCTTGTCAACATTGCTGCTAGCCTAGTATTTCTTCGAGTGATTTATTTTTTCAAAAGATTGACATGCCCCAAGCATCTTCAATTTTTATGTTTAGCCAAGGCGTGTACATTGTACATGTGTATATTCATTGTTTACCTAATATGAGGGATAGCCATTCAAACACCCATGTAAATTTGTTCTTTCTTTGATGACAACAAACAAGCAAAAGATAAAAGTCATTTCCCCAGATTAAACGCTGCTGTCGATACACATGAACATAAAGATTACCACAGTCTAACAACCTAAAACCTCTTCCATGAAAACAAATATATCAGTGATATGAGAATTCGTAGCTGAAAAGTAAATTAGATTGAATAGTTGAGTTTGAGACTCTGGGCTAATAATTATGCGTGCCTGTTATGATTTTCACTACTAAACTCTCAATTTCGCTTGTGTCCTCTGCGTTCCAACATGTGTACGTTACATGACTATCATGTATTCACATCACACACATGCTGCTTGTATCTATCAGATACATAATTGCAATGTCATTGTGTGAGCATAATGAGGGGTTATTTACATACAAGGGTGCGTTTGAGGTGTATAAGTAGATATTAAGAGTACGCATAAAATGCTATCATATTGCCCAACCAACAATTTCGTATTTCATTCAATGAAATAGCAGATAGCTCGAAGAAGTGTAGGTACGTCAGTATTCAACAGGGGAAAAATAGCTGTATATTGAAGTTACATCAGTGTTTTTAATTTTTCGGATTCTGGAACAAGCAGACGCAGGATGTCGAATAAGAAGGTGGCTTGTCAATTGAAACTAACGATAAAGAAGAAATGCATGAAAGGAGTTGTTTTCTTACTTAAGGGGCCAGTTATAGCTATCATTGAAATTTGAATGGATATTTAACTATGTTTTCGTTTGAATAAGTACCTCGAAGCAGCCCAAAGCGCTTTCATCCGATGTTGTCTACGTCCATGTCTTTGCACCATATAATGAGGACCGGCAAGATTATGGTTATTGTGGTGACATTTTACTTGCTCGAGAGAAGACTACTACTCAATTGCCTTTTAAGTCCAAGGAAACAGGGATTCGCAAGAGTCTGAATTTATAGCGGATCACAGGAGCCTACCTGTTCGAAGGGTAGACAAAGTGCATTCAAGAGGACACAAGCTTCCACAGCAACATCTCTGTCTATCAACACCTGCTCGCGGTGAACATCGGTGCCTAGTACTTCACCAATGGGAAGTTTTTGGAGGCAGCAAAGAGAAAGAAGGAAATGGGGGTTATGCTTCTACTAAAGCATGCCTCCATTTTAACATTTTAACAGGCGGCAGCGGAAGAACTCAACGCACAGTGACGTCTACAGTTCTAGTCAGGTTGGACCTTAGTGAACAACTTATAGGGCTACTACGACATATTCGCAAGCCTATAACGAGCGTTTTGGCCGGCTCCCTGTCCTTGGAATTAACCTAAAGACCTGTAGATGAGGGGTCGTGAATCGGGTGATTGCCCGGCCACAAAAAATATAGTTCCGAAATATCAACAAGAATTAGATTAGGCGGGAAATAATGATGACGACCCACGCAAACGATAAGCACATAGAACAGCTTGAGTCTTCAATTTAAACAGAAGGACAAGGAAGGGGGTAGGTATCGATCTGAAGTTCCTGGGTCTTTTAATAGATCTGCAGCGAATATTTGATCGATGATGGACTTTCCGGGTCTTAAGCCAAACTGATAATGGTCTATCAGGTCGTTAGAAGACGCATGTATTTGAGAGGATCGGCTTCTAGGGGATCGGGATTATGATGCTGAAGTTACATTCGTTGGGCATGCTTCAATCCGACCAAGTCTAGCAGATTGGCTGGTGCATACTCCTTATCAAACCATTCCATTCTGCCTTACATTTCCCTTTGCTTCAGCGGTTTTTTGTAACTTAAGCTCTGCTATCACAATCTTTACTTTTTCAATAACGGGTGGATGGTATTGGTCGTCTGCGTGCTACGTCACCTGACCCAATGGTATTAAATTACTTCTTCATTTTCAAGGTATAGAACCTTAAGTTTTCAACACTACTTTAACTTGCTTCAATTTTGTGAGTTGTCAAGTCATTTATTTTTAGTTTTTGCTTCTAGAATTGAAGCCAAACGGTCACCTAGCAAGGTGTCGACACAAGATTGCCGCCGATCCAAATTTTCATAAGCATTTGGTTACCAATTCAAAAAACCAACATCCTACGATTTAACGCCGCTTGAAAATTTACAAATTGATTTTATTGACTTGCGTGAAGTCGCTGGTCTAAGAAAGCACGTAATTTAGCCTGAAAACTAAAACATCGGACGAGAGAGAAAAGAGATCGACGAGTTCTCTCGTTCTCTCTCTAAGCTCTTATGTAAAACAACAACAATTTTGATTTTCACTTTTCATTTATTTTTTTTCCTCTCCCCTGCTCATTTCATCTTACAGTAGAACTCGTTGATCTTCTTTCTCTCTCGTCCTTTGTGTCAATTCCACTTTCACCACTTCTACGAAGCGCTCCCTCTCCCGTGCTCTACTATAATATCTCTATGGCCTACGCGCCAATAAGCCCGAAACAATTGACCACTTCGAAAACAATATTCGCCGCGTTGCCATTATACATACTACATGTATGGCAGAGCTTGGTTCACGGTAATACCAATTACTTGTCGTAAGGTGATGCGCGTTGCCGTGAGGCTTTCATTCAAAAAGTTAAAAACAAAACTTACTTCCTTGGTGCGGTCCTTACATTGCATGCACCATATCGCCATTGTGAATATATTCATCATATTGTGAATATACCAAATTAGGTACAGTAGTTTGTACATCAACCACTTTCAAGAAATTTTATGTTTAAACTAGCGACTATCAGAACCTACATATATCTTTTGAATTTGAATTATATTTATATACATATAGGTACAAGGATTATATAAATGGAAGAGAAAATAGTTTTAAACAAACTAGAATTTGTAAATGTATATACATTACATATTTACTTAAACTACCTAATTTCATTTCAATTTGTAAGCACTAATGGTCCATAGACTCACTGTACAACACAACACGAATCTCCTTTGCCTTTCCTCCACCATTTTGTTAAAATACAAAAATGAATTTTTTTTCTAAAGAGAAAAATGTCAATTTAATAGCAATATTATCTACCCTTAACATTCCAATCGAAATTCTCCAGTGGCTACAAAGCCCCCGAAAATTATTTTCTCCTGTTACTTAGCGCTGTTGGAATAGTTTAAAAAATCTCTCGAATTCCACACATCGGCTTTGAAAAATTCAGCACGTCAAGTGACTGAGAGTTGAGACTATTGAACAGAATGGTGACGCTGCAAGTTATGACCGACGACGTAAACACGATGCTCTGAAAATTCTACACTGGTCGATGTACCCCAGTTTCACTTGTTGCTTCGAAATCCACAACAATAAGCACGTAACGTCAGTTTTTACAGTCGCCTCCACACGCTGTGATAGTCAAAATGACAATTTAAAATATTTGTTGATGGCGATGACATTCCGAACGCCATAAGTCTCGCGCGGAATCTTACAAAACACGTCACCGCCATTTTTAATAACAGGCGACGATGGGCACCAGGCGGTAGCACAGTTTGACATCAGAAAATTACTTAAACACCCTTCAAAGAATGTCATTAAATTTTGTTTCACATCGAGCAAGCAAACGCGCCAGTTTGTGGAATGCAAACAAGTTCAACATTCCTCAGCGAAAAGGGGTGGATCACGCCTTCTCACTTCTGACAACCGAAGAGCGTTTATAGTTGACCACATATACACAAAAACTAAAACTAATGAATCCAATACATACCAATGAACAAATGCCACACCATCAACACCTTCAATTTACTTCACTGCACTACACTGCTTGGCTTTGTCTTCACCGTCACCAAGTCCGAATACCAACTACTTGTACTTTGTGTTTGTGTTACAAAAGCGAATGTCCGCCATGGAAATAAAAGAAGAGCGCCAAAAAGACAACATGCGCTTGAATCGACGAAGGCTCGCTTACGAGTTTGTTTCGATAGTTTTACTGACTAGCTGCTGATTTTTCTGGGCACTTGGTAATTTTCGTGATGAAACGCGACGACTCGTTTCACTTTCGTTTTCGATATTTCGACAGTCGATACGCGAACGCGATAGTCGACAGTGGAAGTAGTTTCGCTGCGAAATTTGTAAAGAAGTCCGCCAATTGTTTAATGGTGACTCGTACTTATTTTTGTATGATGATGAATTTGTTTATTTAGGAAGTAGTGCTATTTGATTTTTATGAGAACCTGGTTGCTAGATACTCGGTTCTTTGCAATGGAGGTCGTTTGCTTCGGATTTGCTTGTTTAGAGATGAGTTGTGTAAGCTAGTTATCGAATCGTTTGAGTGTGCTGAGCGTTTTATGAGTGAATGAAAAGTGAACAAGTGGTTCGGTATTACAGTGAAAATAGTTTCACTTGTATTCGTTGTATTATTTTATTGATTTATTTGAATATTATTGAATATTTGAATTCGGTTAAAGTAAACTGCTTCTGAAGTCTGAAAATGAATAGTAAATGTGTACAAATGTAAATGTCATTTATATGCGGACTGTGAGCAAATAGGAAAAATCAGCCAACAACAACAAGCAGACAATGTTTCAGCACACAAAAAAAAGTTTGTCACTAATGTAATTCACGACGTTTTGCGCAAAAATCTTTATATTAAGAGTGAAAATTCAGAATTAATTGGAAGCTATTCTTTGCCATATTAACAGTATAGCAAATATTGAGTAGTCTGATGCTTTCACCATTGCGACTATCCTCAGGATTCAGGAAAAATCAATTGGTGAATTTTCGGAACCTCTATCTGACACCCCTCGGCATCTTCAGCAAACAAGTGACAGCGAGTACAGCTATAAGACTCAACGCGTCATCTCAATGGACGAAAAATAATGTGGAATCCTCCATCATTTTGAACTTCTTCTGTTCTATACCAAAGTACATAAACTACACCATTCCAAAACCCCAATTTGGGAAAAACTTCCAGGTATCCATACCATCCAGAGAAGAATGGGAAGACAAAAACTACTGGGCCCTATTTCATAAAACTATTAGTGTTGTACTTGTAGACTTGTAGCTACAAGCACAAATAAAGTATGGAGTTGTAGTTTTCTGTTTCAAAAAAAATTTCATTTATTTGTAGTCGGCCGAATTCAAATTATTTTGCTTCTAAAAAACTACCAGTGTAACTTGTAACGAAAATAAACAAATAATAAACAAATATTTGAACTTTCTGTAGCAGCAGTGACAGACGAAATATATTCAAGAAAATTGTTTAATTTATCGGTGCTAGATATATTAGGTGTGTTTTTTTGGCAAATCTATCCGCAGCAGGGGCGATTCCTCATAGTTGGCTAGTTTAGCGGCGTTAAACCAATAATTTTAGAACACCTATTAATTTTATTTCTAATATATTATACATTATTCTTATTCAAAAGTCAATAAACGACAACGAATAATACGTTACATTATTGTAGGTACTTAATAGCAACAAAATAGAATTTCCTACCAATATGTATTTTTCATTGCATACAAACAAAACTATCATTCAAAAATCTATCATGAAACAATATTTAGCTCCAATATTTGCGCTTACAGAATTCATACAATCCTCAAAAAAAGAAAATGAACACATTTGAATAAAAGCCTTCAAAAATAAACTCGAGGATTAGCGCAAAAATCACAGCTAACTATGAAACGTTCTCGACAGGCAAACGCAAGACGAGTCGGCTGTCGCTGTCGGCTTTTCAATTGTATTGAATTTGTTTTTCAAATTGTACGACATTGTACCAAAAACTAGTGCGAATGAAAATAGACAAATTTAAAAATTGTATTTAACAAAATACCCCTCCACGGGGTAAGCCTTGACGTGGCGGAGCGGCTTACGGTAACTACTACTATGAAGCTAAGAGCTATGCGATCGCGAAACTTGATTT
>CAKKXW010000285.1:16546-26954 GCA_920937365.1 Sphaerophoria rueppellii | reverse complement strand
ACCCAGCAAAAAATATAAAATAAAAAAGAAATTCTAGTTTTAAATCCCATCGGTGGTATGCTAAAAAAAATCCAAAAAAAAATTTGAAATTTTTTTGAAAACAAAATATTATTTGAACAATATATACGTACTTTCGAAAAAAAACTTACGCTGATCGGACTTTCAGTTTTCGAAAAAATCTAATAACAAAAAAACGGTTCTATGGGAGGTACCGTTTTGGAGCAATACAAAATTTTTGTTTACATAAAACACATGAATGTTTAAAAAAAATTAAACTCGAGGAAGTTTTAAAAAAATCGTTCGGGCCGTTTTTGTGAAAAAAAAAGTTTTGGTTTTTGGCCAAAAAAATCGTATGGTGGCTACCCTAAATTTTGATCTTAAAGAAAAAATAAAATATAAAAAACGACCCACGCGAATTCACTCAAACCTCTAATTTTCAAGTTTGAAGTCAATCGGACCAGTGGTTTAGGCTGTAGGTGCGTTTAAAGACAGACGGACCCAATTTTTTCGACTTCTCTATCATCGTAATGTCTATCTCATTAAAATCTCAACTATTTTTTCTTTGCACGAAGTATTGAATACTTGGCATAATATTCTGTATGTCACAAGTAAAAAGTAGGTGAAAATAAATCAACGAAAAATGGGAAGCGACCCCAAACCCGGTTCCCGCCGACAGCAACGCGCCGGCTGGTTTTGCATTGGAATTTTGCACCAAGTGGTGAGTTTTTTGTTCACAAAATTATATAATTTTTTTTTTCGAAAAAAAAAATAAATATTGTAATAATAAGTGAGCAGTTTTCTGTGGGAATTTAAACAACTTAGTCTTAAAAATGTAAATTCCTCTACATAAGTACCAACTACTACTCCTACTCATCGGTCGTCCTCTTCGTCACCACGTCGTGTCACTCGGTTGTTCGTGTAGGTATAGCTTGTCCGCATCGAAATACACAACAAAAGCTGTGAGAACTTTTGCCAAAACAGAAAGAAAAAATAAACACTGCACTTTGTGCCGAGGAAACATTTTATGAAATATTTTTCTAGTGCATAAGCCGGCGTTTTAAATAACCAAAACGACAAAACGGAAACGAACTATACCACTACTGTTACGAAACAAAGAAACAAGTCAGCCTCCGAACTTGAAGCGCTCAGCAGCGTTGGGCAGAAAAGCAGCCAGGCAAAGCAAATAGAAGAATGTTGGTGGGTGGTCCTGCCTTAACTCTGAATCATAGTGGGGCCTTTTACATACAACCGTCTCACAAAATTAATTTTTAAATTTAAATGAGGAGCTTACATTTTCTGCCGCACCATTTTATATTGTATTAACAATTTGTTGCTAGTTTTATGAAACTTTCGCTTCCATAAATAGACGTAAGGATGTTAAAGGTTCTCCTTCAAAGCTACAATCGGCATTGTCTGACTTCACCGTCATTATTGTTAGGAGTGTTCGAAATCAAAGGAAATAGCCAATTAAGTTATAGAGTTTGGATTAGTTCTATTATCCACTTTACTGCGAAATCATCTTTAAATCGAGTCGAGGGCTTATAAAGTACGAAAGAACAAAATAATTGGATTCAATAGCAAGCCAAAAAGATAGGAAAAATTAGAAATTTCATCTAGAATCTACAATTGTTATTTTGCACAACAAAAATCGAGAAATGACGCGGACGAGGACAAATAAACTACACTTCCGCCAATGGAAGGTTTGAAATCGGACTGTGGGTTGACAAATTCCCTCTAATCTGACTGTTTATTGTCATCGAGTTGTGCTTGAAGTTATAAAAATTGACATTTATTTACCCCATAAAAAAATCACTGTTCACTGCTCATTAGGGCAGAAAAATAACAGACTAAAAATAAATTATCAAAGAATAAGGGGAAGTCAATAAATCTGAGAACAATATAAACGGAAAGAAAAGGATTGTGTCTGTATTCTCACCAAAAGCTGTCTGAAGAGGTTTGCAATATGTTCGATCAGGAAATATAACAAGAGGCTTAGGGTACTGTATTTATGTGCAAGGTCTCGCTAGAGGATGGTGATGATGAGAAAGAGAGAAAGTTAGATTTTTTTGGGAAGGGCTTATACACAGCAATTGAGTACTTAATTTATATTTTTCGAGCTGTTTGTTTGCTGTGGTCACCGGAAAACTGCCATGAAAATGTTAAGAGCGATTTTGGCAGCGCAGGTTGTAGCTTTTTTGTTGCTCAGTCTCTTGCTGTTGTTGTTGTTTTCAATGGCAAGTTGAGAGAAGTTCAACTTTCAGAGGACAGGAACGTATACTTTAGTAGTTACAAACGAGGCATACAAATAAGCCCAGAAATTGAAGAAAAAAAAATATTTTGAAATCTATAAACACAACATTTTTGTTCAGCAATTTCAGTGGAGCTACGAAAGTATACGGCCTCAGACTTTGAAGTTTGGACAGTTTGTGCGTACGTTCATATCCAACCTTACGGTCAATTATTGAACAAAACCACCCAAAGGATTTTGCACAGGGTGAATTCAAACGAAAAAAACACTTCGTCAATAGTACTGACTCAAATTAAAAAAAGGTTTTTGAAACATTTAAGTCAAAAAGACTAAAAAAATTCAACTGACCAAAAGTTAACTGATTGCAATCAAAAGACTTATTGACTAAAACCAAACTCGCTGATAGTAAAATGACTTTTTATTTTACTGACTTAACTGACTAATGGCCATTTTCATAAACAAATTTTGAAAGCACTTTTATCAAAAATCTTTTCAAATTTTATCAGACCCTTAGGCCCTCCCTCCGCACACGAAGCAACTCAGTTGCTCAAGCAACTTTTTTACAACTAGTTTGCGATCGATTTGCGACTTCTCTCCGCACATGAGTACGACTGATTTGGACCAGTTTATAGTTGTTTGAGTAGGACGTGTGTTTTAATTTTGTTTTTTCACAAATTTTTATACAACATATCAAACAGTAGCATTGATGAAGAGGATTTAATCGACTGTTATCAGTACTGTAGACAAAGAAAACTTGTACGAAGAGACCACTGGACGCATCTGCAATAATTTAAAAAATGTTTCCCTAAGAGGGGATTGAATTTTTATATATATAGAATATTTGCCGACCCCGCGAACCTCGTCTCGCGTTGAATCGCTTAAAGGTATCTATACTAGACATACAAACAAACCAAGTCAAAGGGCCAATTAAGCTTCTTGAATAATTAAAAACCGCATATCTTTCCAATATCCTTTACCTTTACTTAACAAAAATCCTAAATGTTATCAACCATCAAATCATTGACTCTTTTTCTTTTATTTTCCGAGTTTTTCCACCAATTTGCTATTTTTCTATTTAAAAACAGTGCACCTAAAATTCGCGGTCCTATATCAACAATATTTCATTTGAAAACCAAAGCACCTACAACTCTTATGAGTTTTGCGGGTTTTCCATCAAGAACTTTCTATTTTTCTATTCGATAAGCTATTCTGGAACAAAAAGAACATGCAAGAAATCAAATTCACGTCTATGTATTATATCATATTTCATATTCCCAGTTTTCCAACTCTTCCGTATGGTTTTTCCAGTGCCAAAAAAAAATCCAAAAATACAACATGCAAAATTCATAAATATCTGTTGGGCCGTTTAGAAGTCCATACCATACATACACATTTATTTTTATATATAATATCATAATTTTAATTCCAAAAACAAAAAAATTCAACCTACAAAATCAGTTGCGTGCGACTAGTTGGAAACCGATTGCAAACCGGTTGCAAACCGGTTTCATTTCAGTCGAGCGTGGGGGCTCTCCTATAGAGCTTCATATACAATGTTGCTTGGGCTCTTGAGCAACTGATTTGTGATTCTAGTCGCAAAACAGTTACTTCGTGTGCGGAAGGCCTTAGAACTTTTGAGTTTCACCAACTTGAAATTGGAAATTTCAGGGAAATTTTTATCAAAATTGACTTCCTTATGAAAATTTTGTGTGAATAAATGGGAAAGCGTTATATTCAGTTTGACAAATATTCAACGACACTTTTAAAATTTACTGAGCCAAAAATGGACATTTAGTTTTAAAGGGATTTTAAAAGCTTGTTTATTTAAAACGGTGAAACCCAAAAATGTCACTTTACGATTTAAAAAGCCTGTTCAATGTTTAAAAGTCGTTATGAAATTGGGCATAAAGCGAGTTAAAACATATTGCCCTTAGTTAACTTTTATCAATTACTACCTGACTTCGTACTGCCTCAATCGATAATCGATAAGAATAACCCTCTACCACACTACTCAACCCACAACCCCCTTACCTACCAATTATAGGTAATTGTAGAAATAATAATTTCTACACGTTTACCGTTACACCATTAGCCAGAAACCCACTACTTATTACCCGCAACACGCAACCATTTTTTTTTTTTGCATTTCAAATTTTCCATTTTTCCAATTTTTTTTTTTTACTTTTTCTTGCTTACCAGTTCCCCATCACAAATTTTCCAGTTTCCCTTCGAAAACGAATAGGGTTTTCCGATCTCCCTTCGAAAACCCATTTTGAAATTTTCCATTTTTTCATTTGAAATTTTCCATTCCACTTGAAAACCAATGCATCCACAATTTCATGAAATTTTCCATTTGAAAACCAATAAGTTTTCCGAGTTTTACATCAAGAACTTTCTATTTTTCCATTCGAAAACCCATTTTGAACCAAAAAACTCCAAGCAAAAAAATCTAATTTCCGACCTTTGTTTGGTTTTTCCAGTTTTCCCACTCTTCTATGAGGTCTCTCCAATTTTTTTTTACAGAATTCATCACTGAAGACAACAGTATCAACCATGAAAATTTCACAAATATCTGTTGGGCCATTTCGGAGTCTATAAGAGACATACAAACAAACACACATCCATTTTTATAAATACAGAGAAGAGATTATTATTCAATTGTCTTCAAGTTAAAAATAGAGTACTGACTGGTGACTACTATTTCCAGTTAAAGAAGGTACCTATACCTACTTTTATAAATTGAAAGACTAAACACGAAAAGTCTTATTCGTGACATACTTGTACGGAAATGACTACAGTCGTTAAAACTCTGAGAAGGAGGTAGGAGCGCACAGTACACAGAATACAAGGTATTATATTCCCGATTTTCTTCCCCCAAAGTTCGCGCATATGTCACATTTCAGAGACCTAAATGTCAGAACAAAACAAAAATTGTTGTTGTCTTATCGGCATTTCTTTTTGTGCCTTTCGCGCATGTGTCACATTTCAGAGACCTAAATGTCAGAACAAAACAAAAATTGTTGTTGTCTTATCGGCATTTCTTTTTGTGCCTTTCGCGCATGTGTCACATTTCAGAGACCTAAATGTCAGAAAAAACAAAAATTGTTGTTGTCTTATCGGCATTTCTTTTTGTGCCTTTTCTCACTTCTGTCATCTTGGTCTCTGACAGATGCGCAATATAATACCTTATATTCTGTGTACTGTGGTAGTAGCGCAGAACAGTAATTGAGTATCTAATCAGGTAAAAGATGAAAGTTAACTTGTAATGAAATGTAATTCCTTAAATCACGTACGATTGTTTAAAACGAATGGCTTATACCCTTTTATAGCATAATAGTTCAGAGCACCTAGGTAGTTAATACTGTTTCTGAAATGTACCATTTTTTCCAGCAAAATGCATTATTCTAAGTTTTGGCGGTATCTAATGTAAGATCCCGAAAATTTGTTTAGTAGTTCCTTGGCTAGAACTAAGCTCAACATTTTCCAAATGTTTCAAATTCTCTGAGTAATGAGGGAAAATAAAGAACTAAAGTAGAGAAATTCTTGAGTGGCCACAGAGGCATACCAAAATCCAAGGCAAGAAATTCCTCGTTCGCAATTATTTAGACAAGAAAACCATTTCAAAGTGTGCTGTGAATTAAAAAAAACGTCAAGAATTTTCAATACAATGCTCCTTTCCTATCCCCTGCCTCTAGGAGTTAAAGTGAGTCCATATTGATAAAAGAAAAAAAAACAGTAAAACCCTTTTCACCGGAACTATGCCAGATTTCTGGTTTTTATAGTTCACACAACACGCATTCACAGTTGAAATTGTTCATTTGTCTATTGTCCTTTTTCTACCCATATAAATACAAAACGGAAGTATTACACTGCCGGCTTTGGGCCACAGTTAGCTAGGGAAGGACTTCGAAGCTATCTTCCTGTATTATGCAATTTTGAGATTTAATTTAGATAAACTTGTCTATTGAAAGGCACTTAAAACCACACTAACCAAAAATCGTAACCAAATGGGATGGCAATGAAGGTAATGAAACGAGAAAAGGTGTTTTTTCCTTATTTTGCGTGATGGCTTGAAAATGTTACACATTATTGGTGATGGTGAGACTAGATACCTGGGTGAATAATTTTTAAACTTTTAAGGTTTACACTCGTTAAATTTAAGAAAGGAAAAATGTATAAAAATTGACAATATTTTATCTGCCAATCCACGCGCAAACGTTTTAAGTCCACACTTCACGTGTATACGGAGTACCCCATAAAAGCAGAGCTTCAGTCATTTATAAAATCCCACAGTCCCCTCATAATTCGGCTGTTGGCTCAGTCCTTAAGTGAATTCTATCAAACCAATGGAGAATTTAATTTTAAAATTTAATTTCACTATCGAACATGTATTCCGGCCGACATGGATCCCTTTCCCTGATACAAACTTCGCAGCTTAACATCAACCCCCTCAGCCTTCCTCTTTCTTTCATGACTCGCATACAAACATACCCTCACCCTCAAATGACCAAACCACTGTTGTCTTTGACAGCAGTCCTCAATAATTTATTTTAATTTTACATTGATGCAATTTACTTATATGTACTTAGATAAGGGAGGACGTTGCACTAAATGGAATTGTAAGCGTATGCCATGTTACAAGCTTTAATGCACATTCACCCGCTTCAGCCGCAGGACCCTTGATCTTTCTCGAGCTTATAAACATTGAGATTTGATAGAACATACCTACATGCGTTTTGCCTGATGATTCTGAAGCCTGTTCTCTTATATAGGTTTATTACGGATGGATCGATAGCCAGGAGGGTCTTGCACAATCATTTGGGTGCGCTTCTGCATGGGATATCCTTGTTTTCCCTTGGACTACATTATTAAACCTCATTGTACACCAGAGAGTTATAATTTCAACTATGCAAACATAATGCCCCATTGACATCGTATCACCAGCGAGTGTTTTACTTAAATATAAACATAGCTGTACACATATTATAGATGTCGGGACATCAACAACAAGCTTAACATGGTTACATTTCCCTAGCGGCTTCGACTTCGGCTTCGGCTAAAGCCTTAACTTGGTTTTTGATGTCATATTAAAACGACGGGCCGCGTTGCCTTATTTATTTTATTTGAGAGTGTGTTTCCTATCGTTTATCGAGGAGGGATGGGCGCAGTTGGAGAACAACATCGATTGGGTGAATTCGTCTATAAAACACGATGTCACTTTGTGTGTTATTCGATATAGTCTGCAAGTAGTTTATGTTGGCTTTTCTGTAAATTGTTCGTTTTGGGCGAGAGATGTGCAATTTTCACAAAAAAAGTTGACAATAAGCAAACTTTTGATAGGACATATCATTATCTTCCTCGTTAGCCTCTCCGTGTTCTACTGGTTCCTACATCAGATATCAATTATTTCATCCCTGGTTCCGCATTTCGTAAATTTGACCATGTATTTTACTCTCTGCCTTAGATTTTTCCACACCTTTTAGATAGTTGGATTTAATCAATCTTGCTCAACATATTCGAGGGTTACCTTATCAAATCTAAGCTTAAGGTATATCTTTCCAGAACGGTCCTTGGCAGGCGCGTCGATCGCTTTTGTTTAAACTAAGATTGCATAAATGTAAGCTTTGGGAAATTTTTATTGAGGTAATTTTTTCTAGGAATTGGCACTCATTAAGTCACATTATTCAATATGATTTGCTTTTCCATTCTAACTTTATCTCATCAGGAAATAGTATAGATACTTGGCACGTGATTTTCACTCGTTTTAGTAATCACCTCAAAGCAAATCCTTTTAATCAATTTTAAAAGCAACTCTTGCTCGAACACCATTTGACAATGTAAAGAATTCAAGCTAAAATGAAAAGACGAACCGGTTGCTGTTGTAGCAAGAGAAGAAGAAGTCGAAAAAGTATAGGACAAAACCTTAAGTTTGACCGAAAAAATTATGTTAATCTCTCGCAAAGAATAAGGACATTACTTATCTTGATGAGGCCCGTAATATACGTCATTCATTTTAATGGACATGTTGAGAATTGTGTTGAGGCACAAAAAGGGGCCAATTGAAGCCATTGAAAAATCATCAAATAAACGGGACAAAGGGAAGTCAATTTAGGATTGAGATGAAACGTATTTTTTAGTAGGCGCGCAAAACAAAAAAAAATATCCTTCCTCACTAGGTTAGATGAAAAATGATTTGAAAGTGCTTTCTCCTTTTGTTTTTTTTTTTTGCAATTTGATAAAAATTGTCTTAACCTCAAAAGCCAATTGAATTATTACAAGACTCAAGTTAATATAAATTGCTTTTATCTCAATTTAGAAGAAGTATTAAATTTTCCTCAGAAATCACGTAAAGGCAAATTCAAATTGATTTCGATTGAAAATTCGTTTAGGCACAACATCCAATCGAATCGAAAACAAGTGGCGACTTATTCCAGTCATCTCTCCTGAGCATAAGAGAAAGTCAAAAAGTAAAAAAATATACCTATACAAATTATGCTCTCCTTCCTTCTTACAATGCCTTTGGAAAAAATCTTCGAAACGGAAACATTTTGTACTGAGGAAACACAACATCCTGCATTGCGCTGCAGGCTGTCTCTATCTATATCCATATTGTATTTATAATCGACAACGAAAGCGGGAAGAGACTTTTTGCAAATCCTTAACAGCAGTCAAGCGTCAAGCCGCCAAGGAATTTTTAAATCGAAGAGCATGACAAACTTTTCAAATATACCTGTGCGCCTGGGACTATTATTGTACTCCAACGAAACTCTACACTGGTTGAAGTCGCTATATATATAATAAGAGTCCCAAGGCAGTCTTGATTGTGTGTGTTCAAGGATTTTATTAAATTTAACTACAGAAACAAAAACAGTGGTGCAGTGGCAGATAAAGCAAAGCGAAAGCTGTATAGCAGTTCGAAACATATTCATGAGTTCCTATTCTTGAAATTGGCGAGAAATTCAATTTAAGTTTTGAAGTGATTTTTGTTTACGTTTAAGTGCATTTACTTTTAGTTTTAATGTCAGTTGG
Organism: Sphaerophoria rueppellii; assembly: GCA_920937365.1. Lineage (NCBI taxonomy): Eukaryota > Metazoa > Arthropoda > Insecta > Diptera > Syrphidae > Sphaerophoria > Sphaerophoria rueppellii. The sequence continues at coordinate 17,677 of CAKKXW010000285.1, read as the reverse complement.
AAAAACAAGTAAAAGATTTGAATAGTAAACTATAAAAAATCTAGGGAATAGAAAGAATTTATCTATTTGAAAACAACACGTTACTCTAATCGAACTCTTATCGAACATTTTTGTATCAAATATGAACTACCGATCATCTTGTACATTTTTGACATTTTTGAAAAGTTGAAATGATGAAACATGAAATGGACATCGAACGTGTTTGATTGAACACCAAACATGTTTGACTTGTCGCTGAACATGTTTGTCATTATGATTATACTTTCTTGATTTTGACATCATTGAAATTAAAAGGATGTCAACTGTCCTATTAATTTGCCAGTGCCTTCATTCAACGAGTGCCAGCAATTGGTTTGGTCAGTTTCAGTTCATGTTCTGTCGTTCAAGTTGCTCCCTCTACTGTTACTGGCTTCGCAGCAACGCATTCTATAACTAATGTTGTGGGCATTGTGGATGATATATATTTCCTTTAATTTTTTTATCTGAACTTCTCACTACAAGTATATAAGGGTTTTCCTGGTCAAAATAAGAATTAAAGACGATACGATTTCATTCGAACAAAACTATTTTATTACTCATGAAAAATATTTTAGTTACATGGAAACAATGAAAAATAAATAAGCTTTGATTTGATTATTTGAGCAAAGTAGTTATTAAGTACAGTGTAAAGGTAATTTAATTTAATAAATGCGAGAATCAATGTTATTGAATGAAAAGGTAAATGGCTGGATATTTTATATCGTAAGAGATGAAACCTCTTACAGTTCGGCCATCCTGACTATAAATCGTCCTCGATTTACAATTTCATGCAGCAACATTAACATGAACATACAATTTTTCTTTTATATTTTCTTAGATCTATAGACTTTTAAACAAAATCAAGTACATCATACATGAATACATTTAACATTATGATATGGTGTGTTTTAATCACATTTTTTACTGTTTAATTTGGAAAAATAAAATTAAAAAAAAAAACATAATGACAAAGTGTTAACATTTAAAAAATTTTTTACATCAAGTTGATAAAAGACAAAAATTAGATAAAATTGATTCATGCAAAATTAGTGATTATTTTTGAACATAAAGCTTCATGTTCTCAGGGCAACATACCCCTTTATACGGCAAGCG